>PVKS010021950.1:0-34501 GCA_004027875.1 Aplodontia rufa | reverse complement strand
AATATAAAATGTGTATAAAATATGCATATATTCTGGATATTGCAATTATCCCCAGGAGTGCCCCCCCAATTACCCTCCCTTCCCCTTCCCATTATAACTCTAAAAAAAGTATTAGATTGTAAAGCATTACATCTTATCTGGATTTAACTCATGCTACTAGACCAACTTTCTCATTGTCCAGGGTCTAGACCCCACCTCCACAGATGAGTGGAGACAATCGACCCTTAGATCTCTGGGTTAAGCTGATTTTAAAATTTCAAAGGCTCCTGTTCATTGTGATTCAGAAATTTTCCGGAAGTAACTTTCTGGATCATGCTACATAGCATAAGAAATCCTGCTTCCTGAAAATTCCTTTGGTGTCTAATCTCATCTGTCCCTCCAACAATGCACTTAAAAATCAAGTGAGAGAGAGAGATATTTCAGGCCCCATGACCACCTTATACCAAACTTTCCCTTACTTCAAGCAGAAATTTTAGTACACATACAATCTCTTTAAGAAAGCTCTTAAAATCCATTTGATGTCCTGGAAGACCAACTATTTATGAATACTGTTTTACATTTTTTTCTAAATGAATCAAGACAAAGTCTTAGTTTGTTGCATTTTTATCTATTGCACAATTAATAACCATTTCTTACCTGTTAGGTCACAACTATCTAATAACCACAGAATAACTGACAGACAGCAGAGACCTGTGGAAAGCCAGACTTGGAGGAATATAGAAATGGCCTCCTTGTCTTCCAAAAGAGAACACAATCCATCAAAAAGCAAACCCACTGTGCAAGCCCTGGTTAAGGAGAAAGTACCCGTATCTTTACATAAAGAGCTTCCTGGGTTCAGTTTTCAGGTAATAAAAGAAAATCCTCTGAGGCCGGAGCAGTGGCTCATCAGTTGGAGCCCTTGCCCGGCATGCATGAGGACCCAGGTTCCAACTCCAGCCTGCACCACATACACAACTAAGTATCAGAGAAACAAAGGCCAGATGAAACAAAGAAATAAAACTGATTCTCTCTCTCTCTCCCCACCCCACCCACTGTTGGTCCCTCTCTTAAAAAAAAAAAAAAAAAAAAAAAGGAAATTCTCCCCTGCAAAACAGGTACTGAGGTGGGGGTGAGGACTAACGTTCCCTATTCATGCTTTTATTATCTTCTTTTTTCCTTTTCTGTCTTCGTTTGTTTTTGTGTTTGTTTTGGGCTGAAATGGTGGAGTTTATAATATAGATACAAAAGTGATGTTTAAGGAGCACAGTGACCCTCTCTTGAATAGAAGTTAGTTGACCTCTCAGTTGGAACAGTTTATCCTTTGTCTTACCTTCCAGGCAACACTTTACAGCCAAATGATCTACTTATTAAATACTTTCCTATCACCTGGAGCCTTGCCTACGCCAATCTAAATTTTCCCCGTCTAGCAGAATAGTGGCTTTCCAAGAACTTTTGATAGGTGTGATTATTATATTTTTCAATGCCTCTGTATTTCAGAGGCTTTCCTTTCAACAAGATAAGGCAAAAGAACCTCTTTGTGATAATAATGAATGGATGTGTGAATGAGGTCCTCTCTCTTAAACCTGCCTAGTTTTTTTCTTCAAAATATTTTTTTCTTTTCTTTGTTTTAAATTTTTATTAAGGAGTTGAGTTGTCAAAGAATCTTAAGTGCATATAAAGTGATAATATGATATGCATTTGGTCTTAAATCATAGTTGCCCCCAAATGCCCACTCCCCAGTCTCTTGATTCCTCTATATTACACTCCTATGAAAGATATAAATATGTGTGTATACACATATAGATAGATAAATTTTCCATAATTAAATGATGGTATAAGTATTATTTGACTTCTCAGGGGGTTGACACATATACTATATTGTGGACTGTCTCCCCAGATCCCTCCCTATCCTTCCTACCTCTCCCACACCCATATCTTCCTGCCTCCCTCCCCTACCTACATGTCTATTGCTCCCCTAGATTATGTGTTGCTATGTCTTTGGTGGGTCTAATACATAAGTTTGACAACCTTTTCTCCAAGCATGGGTTTAGCTCCAGCCTCCAGAAATGGTGGAAAACATTTGACCCTTGACTCTGGGTTTGGCTGACTTCACTCAGTGTGATTTCTTCCATTGACATCCATTTACCTTCAAAGGGTGCAATATCATTGTTTCTAATAGCTGAGTAGAACTCTATTGTGTATGTATGTGTGTGTTTGTATATATAAAAACGCACACAAGAGCTTTTGGATCCATTCATCCACTGAAGGGCATCTGGGTTGATTCCATTATTTAGCTAGTGTAAATTGAGCTGCTGTGAACACTGATATTACAGCAACACAGCAAAACCTTCCTAGTTTTTAATTCAACATCCACATGTGCATTCCACAAGTGTTGGCCATAGCTCAACAATACATGGTGCCTTTTCTCAGAAAGTCTCAATTTTAATTGGCCCCAATTCACAGTCCCTATAAGTACACACCATACTTGCTCAACCTGCATGACTCAGTTCTTAAAATGAAGTTACTGTAAGAACCACAGAATCTAGAAAGGAGAAGGGGCTTTCAGATGCCAGATATTTTACTCAATTGGTTTAGCCCTGGTAACTGTTACAAAGTAATTGTAATTGTACAAATTATGCCTATTCCTCCAGCCTCCCCATTTCCTGCCTGCAAATGCTTTCCCTTCATTCCAGATGGAAAATAGTCTCCACAGTTCACCCTATCAAGGGCTTCTGCTGAATGACACTTTATCTCAATCTGAAAAATCCAACTGTGTAATGGTTGCTATTCTCATCACTTCATAAACAAGGAAGTGAGATGCCAAGAGAATTAGTCCCCTCTAAGGCAACAGAATAGTCTCTTCTTCTGAGCTCTTCTCCCCACATCATGCTGCTTTTCTCCTTTTTATGTGTTTCCATGTGCTATTCCCCATCCTTGAGAAAGGAAGGAAGAGCAACACACGCCCTCACACACTCACATACTCATTCATACGATCATGGTAGACTTTTAGGCCATTAAAAGACAAAGTGATAATTAAGCAAAACTAAAAACATCTACAATTTTCAAATAAAGATGCTAGTTTACAAACACACAGTTGCATCTGTTCCCTCTTAAAATCTCATCAAAGTTATATTTAAAATGCTTTTTCTTTTTTTTCTCTTAGTATTAAAATTGCAAGCCTACAAGGGCCATGAGAATTAGAAGTTACAACCAAATTTTGGAAAGTGGAAAACAGATGAAAAAATGTTAACTGCCTTCTCAGACTTGAGAAAGATGAATCTCAAAGACAGTGGAAAAAATAAGCCAAGAATCAATTTGCTTTGCATCACAGAATGCAAAGATTAGGAAATGACAATCCCCAGATACCTCTGAGACTGGCAAGTAAAGGTGGAATGAAAGTCTCTTTATGGACTAGGAAATAATACACACCAGTTCCTCCCACCACTCTGCCCTGTCAGACTGTTATTCTCTCCAACAACAAAGAAAAAGATAGGAGATTCTTTCAGCCATGGGAAACTCCATGCACATCCGCGAGCAGGTTCCACATGGACTACCAGGGAAACAAGTGGAAGTTTATACAGCATTCAGAATACTGGAAGATGGGCTTGGGAAAAAGTTTTGCAAAGTATCTTCAAAGGGAGCCAATGCACTAAACATGAAACATTTGGAGATACTGACAGAGAGATGTTTCCCAAAGGAAGAGCTTAGATTGACCTCTATGATCAATACGCAATCCTGATTTGGAAAGAGAGTTCTACTCATGTTTTACCATCCTATTCTTTATTCTTTTTTTTTTTAAGAGAGAGGGAGAAAGTGAGAGAGAGAGAAAGAGAGAAGCAACTTATTTATTTTTCCATTTGGCTTAGTTGTGTATGAGGTCCTGGGGTTCGAGCCCAGTTACTTGTGTACGCAAGGCAGTGCTCCAACCACTGAGCCTCCACCCCAGCCTATTCTTGAGTGTAAGCAAAGAGCCAACTTCAAACATTTGAGGGAAGTTTTTAATTTAAAATACAGAAACCAAAGCAAATCAATAAATACAGCAAGGGAGCTATAAGAGGTCCCATTGAGAAGTCACTTCATTTAAATATCACTTCATTATTCACTATCATTAATGTCCTGAGAAAGCACACCACATTCATGAAACAAAACCACTGTGCTGTAAAAAACGTAGAAAAAGAAGTAGTCTTGAAATACAAAGGAGGACAGCAGAAATAAAAAAAGTTCAGTGAAAGGATTGGAAGACAGAGTGCAAGAAATTTTCAGGTATTAAATGAAAATGACAAAAGCATCCAAAATGGAAAAAGAAAACTTGAAACTTGGAGAATCAAAAGTTCAGCATCAAAGTCAAAGGAGATCCAGAAAGAGAAATTGGAGACAAAGAGGTAGGAGTTAGTAAACACAGAACAACTCACCAAAGACATATGTAAGAACATGGGTAAATATAAATATCACACATATCTAGATTGAAAAGCTCCACTGGGTGTCCATTAGCGTGAAGGAAAATTATACCCTTCTCATCAGGAAGTTTAAAACTGTGGATTTCAAAACAAAGAATAAAAAGCCAGGAAGGCATTAGACTTCTCAAATTCCATACCAGAAACTTGAAGAAAATGGAATGCCGCCTTCAAAATTCTGAGGAAAAGATGATTTGCAAACTAAAATGCCTTTACAAATGACCATCACAAGTGAAGGTTAAATTATTTTAAAAGCATTTATATTATACTTATTATGTACCAGATAGTTTTCTAAACAATTTTCAACAGTAACTTATTTAAGAAGAGTTTTCAGAGAAGCAAGTTCTCAAAAACTTATCTCCCAGGTACCTTTTCTTGTGTAGCCAACAGAGAATGTACCCCCCAAGCCAGAATAGGAAGCCAAGAGAAAGTAGGCAAAGTATACAAAAACCAGGGTTCCCCTGCCAGGAGAGGTGAAGAGGATACTCAGAATCATGGCAAGAGAGATTCTCTGGACAAGAACTTTGCAGAGAGCCTAGAAATCAACCAAACTATAGGAGCAGACTTATTTAAGAACATGAAAGGGTTAGAAGGCTTTTATAGAATGGATGAGAGGTTGAGAATAAATCAATATAAATCCATAGAAAACTAAGCACTAAGATGAATAAAGTAGCCGAATATCATTGATAAGGAGAACAAAGACTTGTGCAAAAAAAGCAATCAAGTACAGTATATTCCATGATTCAGTTACTATCACATACATAGTCACCATAACAAAAACACAGAATGTTGATCTAGTAAGAAGATACCTGGAGAGATGAAAGATAGCAAAATTGCTTCTTATACAGTGGAAGTTAATTTAAAAAGTGTCAAAATCAGAAATATGATAAGTCGCAAAAAAACATGCTAGCAGAAAGAGAATCTGTCGGGAGAACTGTAAGTGGTAGCCTCTAGGAAAGGGAGAAGGGGGAAAGGTTTCCAGTCATTCATCTATTTTATAAAGCCTTCTAGTTTTTATAAAACTAAATAGAATAGTAAGATAATTGATAGGTAAAAATGTACAGACTTGATAAAATACAAATTAACTTTTAGTGTTCATAAGTGGAGTTTTCCTCCAAGGCAGTGATGCTTAAAGGTTAAAAGCTAGCAAATGGCTTTGGGTTCTAATTCTGACTCTTTCCTCTATAGATGTTAGGTCTTGGGCAGGTTGCTTAATTGCTCTATGCCTTAGCTACTTCTTATGTAAATGAGGACAATAACTCCCTCCCAGAGTTCTGCAAGGAATAGATACAAGCCATTTGAATAGTGGCTAGCTCAATGCAAATTTATGATCATTTTTATTAGTATAAAACTAATATTTGAAAGTATTTTAGATCATTCTAAACAACAAAAAAATAAAACTAAAACAGCATGCCATTTCAACCCAATTTACACACCTTCACCCAAAATTAAAATTTAAAAACTTATTATAATGGGTGTACTAATGTTCTAAATATTAATGATTTATTAAGTGACCCTTTGGTAACTGATTGGTTTCTTACTATGACCACTTATTGAATGTCTATTCAAGCAAGTGTAGAGGAGTCTTTAATATTGCTTCCACTTAAAGAACATTTCCAGTCCTTAATATTCTAATCTCCCTCCACTTAACAATTTGAGGATTGATGGAAAGTATTAATATGTCTTCTAGAGGGAAATAAATTAACTTCCATTTATAATTATCCTCTTACCAAGAAGAAATTATTTTGAGATCTACCTTCATATTTTCTGAGTGCTGACTAATTTTTTAATATATTTTGGAGGCAGTATGAGTATGAATTAGGATTCATTCACCTGAAGGAAAAGGGAGAGGCTCCTCAATAACACTCAAGACAAAAAAATCATTTTTCCACTTGGAGATGAGGACTGCTCAGCTGCTGGGTTGCCATTTGGAACATAGACAATTCTGAAACAACTTAATGCCTTTCTTGCCTGGGCTGCAGTTTGGTATGGAATGTCAAAGGATGAGAATGTGCATACCTATGTGGTCAACAGAAGATGAGCACTCTGTATGGTTTTTATCCCAGACTACCAGAAATTGTTAAAAATAAAACATACCAGGATGCTCTAAGCTACTAATGGGCCATGCTTAAGTCTGTACATTGCCACTCATGTCATCCTGGGCTCCTCTGCTATACAAAAGGACATCTAATGAAGACAGTCTCATCTTACTGAAGTATCCACATGGATAGTAATCTTTCTGTTTCCTGAGGAAGTCTGCAATACCACCTTTCAAACATAATTACCAGCAGAAGCCTATCACTTGCCTAGTACCTTGCTAACAAGTCCACAACGAGCCCATGTCAAACTAACACAATAAGGGCACAGTTCATTGGAAGAAGGAAAAAAAAATCTGGGAGATATGATTTATGGTGCTCATCAAGGCCTGAGCGTCAGAAAGAAAATTACATGATAAGGCTACGCAACTATTTTCAGATGCAAACGCAATGTGCCAAGTTTGCTGAAGTTGTTTTTCAGACACTAACATAGCATTAGTGTTTTTTAATACCTGTGCACTCCTTGGGTGATACTTGATAAAAAATATTTTGAAGGATTGTATCTCAGCTCTGAACCTACATAAAGCATATGGAGATGAAGAAAGTGTCAGTTTGTGTATGTGAAAATTTAAAAAAGAGCATTTTACTTTCATTTATCTCATCTGGAGAAATGCCAGTTCCTCACTTGCAACACCTTACTCAACTCTGGGACTTAGTCTATCACAAAAAAGAAAAAAAAAAACTCGTCTTGCAATGTAAACATTTGTGCATTTAACGTTCTTTCACGTATAATGGGAATATCATTAAAATGTTGGACCTTGTCCCTGATGCTGATCCAGTAATGAGGACAGAGTTTTGAGAAAAGGGCAAAGAAGTTATATTGCTTTGCTAGCAAAGGAGAATCGCAGGGCACTCCTGTCCCAGAGGCTGGGATTCTGCCCATCCAGTGTGATTGGAAGGCCACATTCTACATGCTCTCTGTCTGGAGATGTAATTCACTTGCTCATTTGGGAGATGGTTATTTCTTAGATGTTCTGGTGCTCTCCCCAAACTCCTGTGATGAGTATGTGCTCACGGACAGATAACTCTGCCTAGGATAGGAAAAAAAGGAAATCCTATTTCCCTAAGATTGATGGTAGGGAGAGAGTTGTGCAGGGTTGGGAGAGGAAGAGAAAGAAACATCCCTGCTCTAAAAATTCAGTCACAGTGGCAGAGCTGCAAGGGACCACTGTTACAGGGGGGAGAAATAGGGAGTGAGGAAGAAAGGGAGGGGATAAAGAAGGAAGGAGAAAGGGAAGAAAAGTTGGTTCCACTCATGTTTCACAAACTTCCTCATTTAGTTGCTACATGACCCAAGAGGTAAAAATAAATTAACAGAGTATGAGTGTGGTAGTTGATTTTGTGTCAAGCTCACTGTTCCATGAGATGCCCAGATATTTAGTCAATCATTCCAGATGTTTTTGTAAGGGTATTTTTGGATGAGATTAACATTTGAATCAACAGAATAAAGTAGATTACCCTCATGATGTGGGTGAGCTTCATCTAATCAATTGAAGGCCTGGATTGAGTTAAAGGCTGACCCTTACCCAAACAGGAAAGAATTGTCCAGTAGGGTGCTCTGGAGGCAGATGTGAAGTCAGGGACTCTCTGGTGGCTGGTCCCCTTCACCTGCCACACTGACATAGGTCGTGACTCTCCTCAGGTGGTCACTGTAGCCTCACCTCCTGGTTCTCTTCCAGTCCACTTACACGCTCATATCCCATCACTCATTCAGGCAACATCCTTGGTAAAACAAAGTGGCCCCAGTCTAGCATACTGGCCATGGAGAAGCACTGCCCCCTACTCTGCCAGCTTTCCAAAGGGTGCAGTCACTACCCACCTTTACCTCCTCCCCAAATCAGTCCACCAGCTTGTCTCTCCAGCACTCTAGGTTCCTCGAGTGGGTCTCAGAGATCACTTCATTGTGGCACCAGCTTCAGAGGCTTTCCTAATGATCTGCTTGAAGAACTCCCAGGCCTGATAAGAGGGAAGGAGCAGGTACTCTTGGGAAGGAAGAGGTGAGACTCACAGCTTTCTTCAGATAAATCTTCCTCATAAAATCCTAACTATACTCCCTAGAAATTTCTATATCCTTGAAATGGTCCTGGAATTCAAGATAATGAAACCATCTTTAGAAGATGTAGTTACAAGTGCCCACGTAAAGGTCTCACATCTCACATTTATTGTATCTTACGGACACAATGGAGCAGGAGTCCTGTTCTAACACCTTTTTGGAGTGGACACTGTCATTCCTCTCTCACATCTCCTTGGGCCCTACTACCTCACCTCACCTCACACTGGCTGACTTCCCACCATCAGGAACTGTATCTCTGAGCTGGAAGAGTTAGAAAGAACAAGTGTTGGTAAATCAATTTTTCTTAGGAGTAGCTCTTCACCAATGGCTCACGCTCTAGGTGAGATAATCCTGGATGCAATTTCTCAGTTGTCCTCCAGAACTGAACTCCTGTTGCCCATAGTAGTTACTCATATCACTTAAATAAAGCCCCCAACACTGCTCATTTGCACTTCCTGTCCCACTTCCCCATTTCCCTATTAGTATTTCCTTTGTTCACTTTCCAAATAAGATCTATGTACTAAAATTGTTTTCTCAAAGTCTTTTTCCAGGGAAAACTAATTCAGATGCTCATTGACTCCTAACCATTCTGCTGCACTGGCACCCAGGGGCTGGCCTCTAGCTTTTCACCCACAAGCTAGAGCAAGAGCCTTTATGAAAGGTAGCCACCAATGAATCAAATACCAGCTGTAATGGTGACGAGTTCCACTGCCTAATAAAGTGGCACTTTCAGGTCACTGGCAGTTTGATAACTCTAGGGAGTCAGACTGCAACCTGCTATATATTTCAGGATGACACAGAAGTTAAAGCACAATGGTGAATTTAAGCTACTTGTAGCTTGAGACCACAGTGAAGAGTTTCATTGTCTTTAAGAAGATGTCAATATTACTAGATCCAATAGGAAATCAGCCTTCCAGATCTTAATTGTTGCTACTAATGGCAACCTAGTGGGATGTGTTTGTTACCTGGTTTCAGACTCAGAACAGCAGCTCTCTGATTTTGACTATTAAGTACACAGTGCAGAAATAAATCCACTAAATGTAGCATTTATGTGCTCAAGTAAAATCACACCAATCTGTATATCTATCTTTGGTTCTCAGCAAGAGCTTATATATAATTATATAAAGATTGTTCAGTAGAGGTAAAAATTATACCATGTGGATAAGAAGTGAAAGATCCTTGGAAAAATAAATGACAAACATCAAAAGCAGTATTGGACGTTCATTTACTGAGTTTTCTTCAGGTATAGACACTGAGCCAGGCAATGAAGATAGGAAAGATATTAGCTTTTAATGGAATCAAAATCTGGAATGGCAGATAGCTATATAAAGAGAAGATGGGATAAAAACTCAAGTGCTGAGTTTTTTTTATGGAAATAAAAACTGCTTGCAAAGGGAACAGAAAGGAAGGAACTTCTTTGAATGCTAATGGAACTGGGAAGCCCACAAGAAGGTAAGACTTGAGTTGATTCTTTAACACAGCTTTTGTTCAAAATTCAAAATGTAGAGAAAATTCCAAAGAGACACATCGATGAATACAAAAACACAAAAGTAGAGAGAGCACGGGATATTCCCCTCTGGAAGCGAAAATAAATATAGTGAAAACTGACCTGGAAAGTTAGGTGCATGCTAATAAGACCTTTTAAAAAAGAATTGGCTGTGTTTTACATTTTAGCGTATTTCTGTGAAAAAAATATGTAAATAGAAGCCATATAATCAGCAATCAGCAAACACAGTTCCCAGACTGTTTGAAGAAGTAGGAGGGGAGAGGAGACACACTGACGATGACACAGACATATGAGAAGCAGGTTCTTTAACAGCACATCTTCACTTAGTTTCTCAGTTCCACTGAAGTGGTTGCCCCCTCCCCAGCTGTTTGCCAGGATGCAATGTTGTCCAACTGCATTCCTATTCTCCCTCCAAAGCTAGTTCAGAAAGGGTACTTTGGAAAGAACTTTTAGTTGTTAGCTCCATAGTGGATGATCCAAGCCAAAAATCCTATTTGCCATACAATATATCCTGGGGAGGTTTCTAAGGATAGCAGCTCTGATTTTCAAACACTAAAAGAACAAAGCAATTACATTCCTAGCATTCCTAGGAGAGTGAGAACAGCACAGGTTACCAACAAACTTAAGAAAGCTGAAGTGGCAACTTTAGAAGCTCAGCTTCTGTGGACAGGAAAGATGAATGTAACCCTTCCTAACCTCAGTGGAGAAGCTGTGGGCACACCTCACTGTCCCTACAAGACCAGCCACCCCATTGTTATAGAGCATGCTCTCACCCAGCTCCATTAAAGGCCTCATGACAGTCCAGGAGGCACTCAGGGGAGACTGCATCCCTCCCTGTAAGTTAGCTTAGCCCATCCAAATTGTCTGTCATCTCAGATCATTACCATTCCCTCTGTTCCCTTCCTTATCAGAACAAGGTAAAAGAATGTGCTTCTGGAAAGCAATTCAGTGAGCATTTGAAGGCTGTGGGGCTTGCTCAGCTGCTCTCAGATGTCCCCGAGCTACACCCAACCAACACTATATCCCCCCAGTGACCATCTCAGCACAGCTGGGCTCCTTCAGAAATGGCTGTGAAATGTACTGTGAAAAGAAGAGATGGCAAAACACTACTTAATAGTGAAGGGGACGCTCACCAACCAGACAGCACAGTTCAGCTTGTTGGTCTTTTCATCAATGATCACTAGCGTGTCTGCCACTTCAACAGATATGCAATGAATAATGAAGACAAGCCTGGCTGGTGGGCAAAGAACCTCCAGGTGATTCAACAGACCTTGGCTCCCCTAGGCATGTGAGTGCTCTTCTGTTGTCCAATTTCAAAGTTCCCTTTGCACCCACCATCTTCTCTTCACATAGACCTTTCTTTCATAAACTGAGCACACGTTATTTTAATATTAACCATTCTCAAGATACTTAATTTATGCATCTGTTTGCTGGGCAGTGAATTTTTTAAGTCATCTGTTAATTCATTCTGATGGCATAATTTACATAATGTAATTCCTTTGGTAGAAAGGAAATGGCTTTTCTCCATCATTATATTTTCTTCAGGTACCGTTATGGGTGTTCCATTTAGTTTTGCAATTAGTCTTATACTTAACATATGCTGACTTCACAAAGGCACATTTATTATTTTCATTGCTTGATGCTATGAAAAGAAACGCTCAGTGTGGATGAGCAGCTCATCTTTCTTCAGCAATTTTGATAATTTAATGGCCAGGAATACAGAAAGGGCATATGCATACTGTGCCCTTCCAGCCACTGGTCTACATCGTTCCCCATGCCTCTCTCTTCAAATATCTGACATTATTTATCTTTCCAATGTCCATTCACTTTCAATCGTTGGCTTAAAAAATAACTTGTTCAAACCTTCCCAGTTCTATCACCACACTAAACATGGCTTGAGGTCCCTCTCTCACATCACCGTAGATTCCTGCAATCTCCTTTAGAGTATATCTCCTCCACATTGTAATTGCCTCTATATGCTTGTCTATATCTCTCATTATTATAATTTGAAGCTATGATCCCTTCAACACCAGAGGCTATATTTTTTTGATTTGTTTTCCCATGACAACACTGCTTTTAAACATTTGGCATATTCTTTGTTGCCCACATGTTCTATCCCATTTTGTCTAGTGAAATCATTAATATTTCCCTCTTTTATTCTAAAAAATGTCACAAGTAGACAATATATTACATGGTTGCACATTGTAAGAAGATATTGTGTTTCTAAAGCATCTGCTTTTGAATCTAGGCTCTAGTGTGTCTTTGTTGTGTGACATTGATCTTTAATCCTAGTTTCATCATCTATAAAACAGGGAAAAGATAAAATCAGTGAAAAAGGTTATTCTGAGAAATACCTGAAAATAACACAGTTAAAATTACTCTGACAACAGGAAAATTGCTAAGTAAATCACAATCCAATTTCATCACCATTGTATTAATATATATCACAGTCTATAGAGACAGAAATACTTGTGAAAGTAGTAGTTTAGGAAAACGCCACAAGGTAATGAAAAGATTTCCAAAAATTAGATACTTGAGTTTTCAGTTTCATTCTGTTGTTAAGGGATTATAGGCATGTCCCTTTCTCAGGGCATTCCAACCTATAAGCAGGAGAGGTAATTCCCCAATGATGCATTTAGCTCTGAAATACCCTGGTTGTCTCTGGACGAGGTGTTTCATACCATTTCTAGGTTAATCCTTATCCATAGAAACATTTAATTTGCTTCAAATGGTGTATATTTACTTAAATGCAAATACTTTTAAGTAAAGACAAGGCTACTTCACCTGCTGTTAAAAATTTGTTCCCAGGGTGACACTTTGGGGAGGAGCTATGTATCTTAGGAGGTGTGCCCCTGTGAGGGTCCTTAAGTCATTGGGACCATGCCCTCAAAGGGGTATGAGCTTCTTTTCTTTTCCTCTTTTTCTGATACCTGACTCCTAAAATAAGTGCTTTGATTCCATCTCATTCTTCTACCATGATGTGCTTGCTGTCTCATCATAGCCCCAAAGCTAAAAGGATAATCAAGTATACATTGAACTCCCCCAAACTATGAGCCCCGACAAGTCTTTTTCTTCTTTGTGTTGATTATATCAGGCATTTTGTTATAGTGACAGATGACTTAGACAACTATTTAAGCTTTTTCTGTCATTCTTCCTGTCTTCTGACTTATTTAGAATGTTTTCCTTCTTCTGAAATCTATGCTATAAGACTGAACAAATAAGCAAAAGCACACTCTCAAACATTACATGCTTGCTCAAAGAATGAAAAGGTCTGTTTTAGTACCTTCTCTGATTAATCCCCATTTTTCAACTTGTTCCAGAAGGAGGAATTGACTGTTTTTGACAGACTTTAGTAAAGTTTATCAACATACACCATGTTAATTTTGAGTTTCAATCTACTTTCCTAAAAGGTATAATATTCCATAAAGTTTTAAGATTGAAACACTTTATATTTGTATCAGATTTGAAAAAAATTCAGTATATGGGTATAGGTATGTCAGGATCAACCTGCTCCCAACACTCTGAACTGGGCATCTGGAACCCAGCTTGAGATCCACCTTTTATTGTATGGATCAAGTCCCACCAAAGGTGCAAGGCTTACCTGTGCTTCAAATATATATTAGGGTAGTAAAAACAGATTGGATCCACCTATCTTGATATTTCTTTCATGGTCCTTGTTGTCAAGGCCCCATTTATATATCATTAGGAAGACAATCAACTTTGAAGTTAGATATGTCTGGGTTGAAATCTTGGCTCTGCTATTTATGAGCTGTGTGAGAATAGGTGTCTACTAAAACACTGTTGCCTCATCTATGAAAAGAACCATGCATGTATATGGGGGGTTTGATTAGAATTAAATGTAATAGTGTGTATAAACATCTGGCACTGAGCCTTACATTGTTAGAACACTCCATATACATTCATTATTTCTGTGTGTATCTGATGCATTTAATAAATACAGCTCTGTTTTCTCCTACTGTCTCCAATGTTGTGTGATAATCTTATTCTGACCCTTGCTCTTCTGGTATAATGAAGCTCTATTCTTGAATTTATTCCAGAATTTTATTCTGGTGTCAGAAACCCAACTATCCACAGACAGATCTTCTTAAAGCCCCAAATCTACTTGGTCCACTAAGCATTTCTGACTTCAAAAATCTCTTCATTGTGATCCATTCTATCATTTTGAACTTCCCTCATATCATTGCAAAAAGTTTTTCTGGACTATGATCACTGATTATAGTTCCTTTGGGTCCTAGATTGACCTACTGGAATACACATGACCTGATGATAACTTCAGTTTCCTTACTGCCTGATCATCTGTTTCCCAAAATCCCTCCAGGATGGTTAATGCTGCCTCATCCTAGCAAAGTAGTTTCACTTGATCTTGATGGAGTAGGGGCAGTAGGTTATTTGAATTGAAATGTCTCTAATGTTGTGTGATAAAGACTTGGATAAGGAGGGTTGGTTGATTAATAATGTACAGTTTATGGATTTATACTGCTTGGATTACTCTAAGAATCTCAACTGTATATTTTCATGATACGCTATCTGAATACACTCTGGTGATTTTCAGATATTCTTCTTTGTTATTTGGGGAACAGAGGATCTCAATTCTCCCTTTTCAGCTAAAAAACTGTGAACAGTCTGAGCACTTAAATAAGCACCTAATATTTTCTATCATATGCTACTGTACCTGTGTCTTAGATAACCTAAGAATGCTTTTTTTTTTTTTTTTTTGAGAGTACCAACCCAGATGGATGGATCAAGAAACTGTGGTATATATACAATGGAGTTCTACTCAGCTATTAGAAAGAATGAAATCATGGTCTTAGCTGGTAAATTGATGGAAACAAAGAGAAAAAAATCATGCTAAGTGAAATTAGCCAAACTCAGAAACTCAAAGGTCAAATGTTTTCTCTCCTATGTGAAAGCTGGAGTAAAACAAAGGAAATGATGAGAGAAGGACTAGATTGGGGGAGGATGGACAGGGAAAAGGGAGGTTATAAACTTTGTATGATAAACTTTGCAGCCCCAAGATACTGCATAATTTCCGTGCAGGCATTTAAAATTGGAAAAATGAAAAAAAAAGTGTGTGTGTTTGTGTATGTAATTGGTTGGAGATCAGTGGAGAAAATAGACCAGTAAGAGGGAGAATGTGTGCGGAAGAACTGGAGAGGGAACAGGACAAAATTATTGTTAAAATGTGTGCATGTATCAATGTGTAACAACAAATCCCTTCATTATGTAAAACTATAATATACCAATAAAAAAGAGAGAGTATCCTTACCAATAATTACACAGATATAGGTAATGGGCTTCTTGATGATACTTTCACTCTTAATGCCTCAGAATATCTCAACAGGCTCCATATGTTATGATATATGATAATATTCCATTATAAATATCTAATACATGACACTTATACTTGGAGTAGACCTTGGACTCCTCAAAGCAGAATGAAAAACTGAAAAACAAAATAGAAAGGGAATGTTCCAGGAACAGGGTGTGGTTTTGTGACTGAACAAGGACCCAAAGTCAGCCCATACGTTAGGAACTTCCACAGAGTACCAGGAACAGAAAGTATGGTGCCCTAAGCACATCCTCTCAGTCCAGCCAGGTCACCTTCATCAGTGAGAAGCCTCACCTATTTATTCCCATGTGCCTTGATATTATTGTTTGTATGTGAATCATGATATGAAAAGTGTTAGGAGTCACTGTTTTTATGCTAACCCCAGTGTTTATTATCTGCAGTGTCAAAGTATAGAGTGTTTTGCTCAAGGTAATACAATTCACAGAATGATCTGAATTCGTGTTGTTGGTTTAATCTTACCCAAAGGGTAACTCTTTTGAGTTTGTTCATATTCTAATTCCTATCAGCCAGAGACAAGATTTGACAATTTTGTGCCCTTCAAATCTAGCTCACAGCTGATAAGAAATCAAAATAGCACCATTCTAAAGAATAAGTAAATGATATTTTAATTCTAACAGCCAGGAGCAAGAAAAAAGTCCTGTAGGTTGTAAGTGTAGTATGAACGATACAAAATGGTGGCTGTTTTATAACCCCGAAATGTAAGGCTACAGAATACAGTGAAGAGGAGGAAAATATCTACAAAACTCCCATTTATGCATTCATATAATAAATACTTTTTAATAAATCAGGAAAAACCTTCATCCAGAGCTGTCTGTTGAGAGCGATAGCAATTTAGCCTTACTTAAAAAGCAAAATATATATTTGTACCCAAATGCTCCAATTATTCTTCCATCTATATTAAAAAACTTAACCCTGATTTAAATAATTTTTATGCAAAATATATTTCATTCTCATAAAAAATACAAAGATTTTATCATTCAAATGTTAAGGATTTTTGCCTGCTTTTCTTCATAGAGAAGCTGTTAATATACCAGCAGTTAGCACTATGTCAGAAAAAGACAAACAGATTAAACAGGATTTAGCCAAGCTAGTGGGGATCCTGACTTCACACAGGGCTGGATATATAAGCTCCAACAATTTTATCAGGATGTAGTTCAACCTCATCTCTTCATGCAGTTCTCTGTGTAGGCTTCTTTCTCAGACAGTTTTCCCCTGTGGCCACAAAACGGGAACAAGCTCTAGTCATATCCTCCCAGATTCCCTTCCAAAACAGAAAACTGAGACTTCTCATCCAATGTGATCAGGAAAAACAAATTGAATTTGTTAAGTGGACCAATCTCTGTGGCCAGGAATAGGCACTGCTCTGATTATCTTTGTGTTTTGGGTTCCAGTGTTAGGGCTGTATGGCCTGAGAGGCGCAGGAATAGCTCCTAGAATAAAAAGAGAATGTTTACCAACAGGATAAAAGAATTCTGAGTGGCAAAACAATAGCAGATGTCCTGTTCGCTGCTCCAGTTATCTTGATTTCACCACCTACTATATACTAACTGTCTATATAACCCAGGATCTCCATCTATCAGTCCCCTGAGTATATCAGGAATCACCAATTGAAAGTTGAGGCTAATCGAACCAGCCACTCTGATCCTTGGCCATCAACCAAAATGCAGCTCTTCCCTACATCCATTCTGGTGCAAAGTTAAAGTTAGATCCTTCACTTCCTCTCTTCTTCTGCTGTTTTTTCCTCCATTGAATTTGACCATGACTTCTAGAACTTCAACTGATGGGAAACAAATCGTCTACAATGCTTTACTTCCACAGAGAATGCTTCCACCTTCTGCTACTAACAGTCAGATCTTTGTTTGTCCTCCCCTCAGAAAAATCTATTTTCCTTACAACTTAACAAGACCTATGTGCTTGGCATTCTCCAAGAGTGCTAATGTTGGTGGTCACACACATGACTACTTCTATGTTGTATAAAACCCTTTCTCCTCATTTAACTTCCTCCCTGGCACAAACTATATGGCTGATTACCTCAATTATCCCTAAGTCTCAGTGTGCTCATATATAAATTGGGGCCAATTCTTTGGCCTTTTTCATAGAGCATTTGTGTGGCTTAAATGAGTATTTCATGTAAAGTTTTAGCACAGTGCTTAACTTACACATCCTCAGGATACGCTAGGTGCGAATATTTTCATATGGGTGAGCTTACAGGCAAATAACCATACTTTACACTTTTATTGCTTCAACATTCAAAATTCATACTCAAAATTCACTTTATAATAAATGTAATAATTTTAACCCAGTGGAATAAAACATTGTAGTCATTCTTCTGATATCCAAAGATACATCAATACAGAGTCCAAATGCAGAATACTCATGAGCAGAATCCTTATTTATTGAAACTTAATGTTCTCAGTAAAACTTAAAACCCTTTCCTAAAGACACAGATAACTAAGGATAAATTTTGATAGGAAAAATTAGTATTACTGAGTTCTTATTATGTGCCAACTAATATATATAAATTATTTCACTCAGTCTTCACTATCTTATTACTTTCTTCAACAACAAAAAATGATTAAATAAACCCTGTTTTAAGCATTAAAGATACAAAGATGACAAGCGCATATTGCCTGTCTTCCCAGGCCAGTGGGAATATAGATTAAGCAAATTAACAATTACCAAGCAGTGTGATAAATGCCAACACAGAGTGATGTGGAGGAAATAGAGCTGGGGTGAAGGGAGATTGCTTGAGAGAGGTAAAACCTGAGCTGCATTTTGAAGGACTTGCAAAAGCCAACTGAAAATGACAGCTATTCATTCAAAGTGAGGACATTTAAGGACACCTAAGAATTTGCTCAGCATAAGCACTATGCTAAGCACTTTAATCCTCATCTCATTTCCACAATCTGTGGAAAACCAGGTGAAGATAAGCTTAAGTAACTTCCAAGGTCACACAATGGCCAAGTGCCATCGAGCCAGCTTTGAACCCAGGCAGAGCAAATCAAAACCCTGTGCACTTATCCACAGCAGAGAAGACTTGGAAAACTTTCAGTAGTTTAGTCTGACTCAAGTGTGGGTTTTGTATGTCGGAAACAAAATGAGGCTATAGAGATAGATGGGAACTAGATCAGGAAAGGCTGTGTATCAAGCGAGTCAAGGTAAAATCCATCCCGGAATTAATGCAGGGTGGGGTGGTGCACAGAGCTCCTTAGTCATGGAGTCACAGGGTGGACAGATAACTAAAGACGAAAGTTTGTATACCAGGCAGTGTCCTACACACTTACATTCAATTTAACACTGAAACAACCCATGGCATTAGATACAAGTATTATTTTCAGATGTAAAAGTGAGGTATGGAGAAGTTAAGATGGTTTGGCTAGCTAAATAAAAGAGGCTTCTGATATGGCTTAAACTCATGTTGAGATTTGATCCCAATGTAACAATACTGGCAGATGATGGGACCTTAAAGAGGTTATGGGGTGACTAAGATGAATTAAGGCCTTTCTCTCCTGGTGGTGGAGTTTCCCTCTCATGGGACTGACTACATACTGCAAGAGTAGGCTGTCACAAAGTGCAGCTGCCCCTTCACTTCCACACATGCCTGCTTTCCCTTCTACTTTCTGCCACGAGTTGAAGCATCACCAGGTTCTCACCATAAGCCAGGCAGACTCTTGACACCTGCTCTAGGACTTCCCAATCTGTAGAATAGATCTCAGTAAACTTCTTTCTTTTATAAATTTCCCATTTGTAAGTATTTCATCATGGACAGCTTCTAATTAAACAGTCCAGCTCCAGAAGCTATGACCTTCACCACTGTGTCACCCTGCCCACATGTAAGTTTGAACATGTGCTATTTGGATTGAAAAGTAGGCAGTCTGGAAAAGACAGGGGTGATAATGGCCAGTATGAGGTTTCTGTTCTTGTTCTCCATGTTCCTTAGACAATAAAGCAAACTCAGGGAAGTTAAGAGACTTTGCCCCAGATCACTCAACATATGCCAGAGTTGGTATTTGATTCCAACAGATGGGAGATTCAAAATCTCTTATGTTTATGATGTTTGAGGCTGCCCTTACTGATTTGAGTTCTACAAAAATATTATAAGTTATAAATCATCTGGGTCTATAACAAAGTTTCATTCTCTGTAAATTCGGTATTCAAATATGATCACAGTAAGTGATGTGCAGAAGCGAGTCAGAAAATTATCCACAAATTGCCATGTGTCCCTATCCCTGAGAATGCATGGACTCTCCAGTGACTAATGACTGTGACAGGAGACTGCAGAGCATGTCACTATTTAAAGCTGATAAGCTTCATCCCAGTGAGCAGGTCATTATGGAAAGCATTATGTCTATTCTCCTATGGATTGTTTTTAATATGAAATAGATCTTGAAATGCAACAAAAGAAAATGCCATAGACTTGTTTTCTTACTCTTTCTACCCCCTCTTTTCTCAGTATAGTTTGAGCTTTGATGATTGCTTCTCATTTCTATTCAATGCCTGACTTTATGGTGAAATTCCATCCTGAGATAGGAAATGTTCTACTATAGAAGGAATTAGATATTCTCAACCTCTGGTGTACGGATTCTAGGTATCTGTCTGCTTAATAAATGATATAGCATTATAATATTCAACTGAAAGCCAAAATTGGGCTCCTCAACATAAGACAATCATAGAAAGCACTACTTCCTATTTTAGGTATACCTGTCACCTCTCCAGGGATATTCTCTGCATACTTAGGGGTGCAGGTAAATGAGTGTGCTTGCTATTTTATAATTAAGTCTACATTGAATGTTCTAGAACTGCCATGGTATCCCTTAGCCACAGTTAGCTGTTGAGCACTTGGAATGTAGCTAGTCTGAACTGAGATGTTTCTTCTTATCTTTATCAGGGTGCTTTCTAAAAAATTATAATCACATATGCAGTTCACATCATATTTCCATTGGGAAATACTATTCTAGCACCTTAACCTCTTCCACCAATTTCAAACCATGCACCTGCGTATGTATGTGTGCTTGCCTTTGCTTTAAATACAAGGAAAGTCCTTTTCCAATAGATTTATGCTACTTTGATTGTCTTCTACAAATATGCTTTCCAAAGAAATTGTTAGTAAAGATATCAAGGTTCAAGTTCCTTAACCATAAAAGAGAGAGTTTGCCATCTAGATCTCCAAAATAACTTCTTAACTACCAGCAATTGAAGCGGCTGAATCCAAATCATTTCCCAATCTCATCTAGTCACATCTACAAAAGCAGCATGCATGCACATGTGGAGGGTTATGAAGAATCCCCCCATACACCCCCTTATTTAAGCAAAGTACTCATTTTATGAAATTTTAATAATCTACTTACACAAAAGTGTGCCCTAAATTAGTTCATTATTCCTAAAATATACATTCAAACTAGATTTTAGTAAATACTTAGATTTTTGCCTCATTCGTACTTAGTATGTTCAGAAAAAAAAAAAATGGTGTCATTTCCAAATGAGTATGGTAGCACTGAGCGTAATGCTAGAGAACCAACTCAAGATTTCCCTGTTGCGAGTTGTAAAATGGCAACTTCAACCATTGGAAGAAATAATCACTCACCACAGGAAAGGAACTATCATATTCACAAGCAGGAATCAGGTATATAAGTTATAGAATTATGAGCGGTCCAGGGCTCAAGTGGATTGATACTCCACTATGTCACTAGCAGTTCTACTCAAGAAATACTTAATGTTTCTGAGTTCTTTGTCCTACCTGCGAGTGACCCACACAGCAGTTTCTCAATGTTCCTTAAAACTGACAGAATCAGAACCTTAGATAAAATGTGAACTGCCTTTAATTTGATTGAAATCAGACAGAAGCAATGATGGAATGGTTGGAAGAAATGAGTTCACTCAACTAGAGAAATCTTTAAACTCTGGGTATTCTGTCTTCCTTAGTTGTAGGCCTGTCCACGATCATTGCAGGTCATCAGCCAGATTCTTTTAGGAAAACATACAAAGGATTTTATTTTTTTTTTTACATATAATAATGCAGTTACTTTTATTTGTGCAGAATTTCATTTACAACAGCAGTGTGGCAGAACTTGTCAATGCTCATCAAAAGCTGTGTCTTTCCCTTCTTCCTGGGCACACTGATATGTTTGCTATGCTTCCAGGTGTGGCTATAGGGCTGAGTTGAGAAAAATTCAAAGCAAACCAAAGGGAGGTGCCACTTTCTGGTCTGACCCATTAAAAACCTCTCCCATATTACTGTACTTTCTTTCCCCAACTGTTGATGGAGTGATGCCAATGCTGAAAACCAAGAAGTGACAAAAGCCTTAGGAGAAATAATGACTGAGTTTCTAAGTAACTAAACAGAATGCAAGCCCAACCCTCTGTCAACTACTCACGAACAATGACATCAATAATATTTAGTAAGCTACTGGGTTGGACACACTGAAATTTTGGAGCTTATCTGTTACAGCAACTACCATCATTCCCCTGCCTTATATAAGTAGTTTCACATGTGTGAACCATTTTACCCTAATGGTTTCCTAATTTAGGTGACAAGGGTATAAAGGAAATTCGAAAACAACATCAAGTGCTTAAAGATGAGAAACTAAATAAGAAGGAGTCATTTCAATGGTTCATTGTCACATGACAAAGTATAACTCACATGCCCTGGAAAGTAAACTCTACATGTGAATGAAATTAGACTAATGCAATAAAAAACAGATTCTAAATTGTATGTAGTTGAGTTGGAAGATGCTCATATTTTAAGGACTAAGCTTTAAAGAACTGTCAACAGATATGAGAGAATTCTGCCATGAACATATCTGACTTTATTCCCAAAGCAAAAAGAACGGCATACTCAGGGCCAAAATGAAGACAGATAATTGTGCTTGGGATAGTATGAGGCAGAAACTTGAAAAAAGCAGAGACAAACCATAACACAGTCTACTGGCTTATCCTACTCATACATTGCAACAATATTTTCCAAGGAGAGACTGCAGTTAGCACTAGTCTCAAATTACATTGACACACAATGTTTGTAAGTAATTTTCAATTTATCCTTTATTGCCTTATTAAGACCTAAGTCAAGATAAGCCTGTAAGATATTATGAAGAAATATCTGGGCCAGATGGACCCAGCAACAGCACTTGGTCTAGAATTGTGGACATTTAACTTTCATAATACAATAACCATCAAAACTGAATATCCATTTAAGCTAATCTTACCTTAATATATGGCATTGAACCACATGCTATAGGTTTGTGTTTCTACCTAAGGTGAACACTCTCTGAACATAACTTAAGATGACATGGGCATATCAAATACAGCTGGCTGCCATTGTAATAGCATCCATTGTTAAAAATTCTGAATGTTTTGCAAATAACTTCTATCCAAACACGTTTTAATCTAGCAGATAGCCTACAGATTGACTATGGCATTTTTCAATAACACTGCCTACTGAAAGTCTCCTGGTCCACTGAGAATTGTTACTTAGGAAAGACAGACAGTCTTCTCCTGATTGCTCAAGAGAAAGTCAACGCTTGGTAGTCTGTTTTAAAATAAAATTGACTGATATATATTTATATGGTTCTGCTAATCTCATGAGTCATTTCAGATGTGACAATTACAGATAACAAACATCTATTGAACTCACCAAAGTGCAACCTGAAAATGCACTCAAAAGAATCAGCACTTGTCTAAGTGTCAGATTTCCACTGCTTCTGAGATTCAAGCTGGTTTAACTTGCTTCCCTTGCACCTCTAGGGATGTAGTTATTGTCTACTGGACTGCAAACTTTAAAAGGTAGGCACTGACTTTGGTAAGTGATCGAAAGTGCTTTAAGTGCATCCAAGAGACTCCTTTTGTGCCCACTAGAAATGTACTTGAAGGAAACGAATATTAAAGGCCAGGACAAGATCTATCTTGCTAAGCCAAAGAACAAGACCAATATATTTTGCCTTGTGCCAAATAAGGCCTTTCCCTAGCTCCAATCTTGTTAATGCCTTTTGCTGATTTTATGACTGCAATACAGTTTCTGAGTCTGCCTATAGTCCTTCATCAGGTTGATGAACATCAATGTCTCTTGATAACCAATCACTGGAAAATCAGTTTCAGATACATTTTTCAAAGAAAGTATTGTTGAAACTTTCCTGAACCTAAAGATGTTTCCTCCTATTAGAATTAAATCAGTATTATAAAGTGTCCCCCTACTTTAGTACTATAAAAATTTATGACTGAATTCAGCCACTGTGCTTATTGGTAAGTATTTGTATGGCAGGAAATTTGCAAAATAATTTTAATAAATGTTGTTTAACACAGCAATTAATACTCACATTAACTTACTACCAATTTACTTTTCTCTAAATTTCATTGAGGATTAGTGTTATTGCATAATCATAAATGCCTATGTAGTAACAATATGATATGCCTCTGATCCTACTCTAGAATCATCCCTACATCACCCATACCCTAGTCTCTTAATTCTTCTATATTTCCCTTCATAACAGATATAAATGACGAATATATATATATATATATTGTATTCTAGAATTAAATGATTGCATAAGCTTTATTTGGCTTCTCCAGGGAGTAAAAATGAAGCTACATTATTGATTTCCACCCTAGATGCCTCCATATCATCACTCCCTCTCCCCTCCCTCCCTTCTCTTCCTTCCCACTGCCCACATTTCTATGGTTCCCCCATATTATATTTTGCTTCAACTTTGGTCAGTCTAGCACATGTACTTGACCTTTGACCCAAGCCTAGGTTTTGCTCTAACCTCCACAAATGAGGGAAAACATTTCAGCCTTGAGTCTCTGGGCTTGGCTAATTTTGCTAACCATCATTTCTTCCATTGCCATCCATTCACCTTCAAATGCTGCATTGTTTCTAGCAGCTTAGTAGAACTCCATTTTGTGTGTATGTGTGTGTGTGTGTATCAATCACAGCTTTTGAATCCACTCATCTAGTGATGGGCATCTGGGTTGATTCCATAATTTAGCTACTGTGAATTGAACTGATTTGAACATTGATTTTGCTATGGCACTGTAATGTGCTGATTTTAGCTCTTCTGGGAAAATACCCAGAAGAGGAATATCTTGGTCTTACAGTAGATCCTTCCCTAATTTTTTGTGGATTCTCCATACTGCTTTCTAGAGCAGCTGGACCAGTCTGCAATTCCACCAACAGTGTGCTAGTGTTCTATCTCCCCACAGCCCCTATAGCATCTGTTATTATTTATATTCATTTTTGCCAGTCTGACTGGAGTGAGGTGAAATCTTAAGGCAGTTTTGATTTGCATTTCTCTGATTACTAGTGATTCAGAACACTTTCTCATGTATTCATTGACTTGATCAATTTCCTCTGTTGTGAAGTTTCTGTTCAGCTCTCTGGCCCATTTACTGATTGGATTGTGTGTGTTTTTAATATTAAATTTTTTGAGTAGTTTTTAAATTTTGGGTATTAGTACCCTGTTGGAGGAATCACAGGCCATAGTTATCTCCTATTCTGTAGGTTCTCTCTTGACAGTTTGACCAATTCCTTGGCTGACTGAAAGCTTTTTAGTTTAATAGCATACCACTCATTTATTCTTGACTTTTACAAAAAATAATAATGCTGCATATAAAATAGGTGAGCATTTTTCTGGGAGTTGAGTATTGGAGATAGATCAAGTCCTTATTATTTATCTTTTCCAGTCTTCAGGAAGGAATGGTAGTAGAATGATTGCTTTAAGTTTCTTTGCTTCTCCACCCAAATAATACCTTTGGTTCTTAAGAGACAGAGTGTGTACCTGGTAATTCTGATGAAGATGTCACAAGCATCTCTTCCCTTGGACCTTCCACATTCTGGCATAATGAGAGCCTCAGAACTTCCCACCTGGGCCTCTAGTACAGCAAAGATCTGATCAGGTCTCTGCACCTCCTTATTTAACATCTTCCTCTACAGCTGAGAAAGGAGGAGAGGCCAGTGCTGAAGTAGGGTTCTCATTGTCCCAGATAATCCAAGCTAAAAGTCACACTGTTTTTCCCAGTCTTCCCAACATCTATTCTCTACTGATTCAAATCTATGGGAGTAGAAAATAATGACAACTCAAACCTCCAACGATCAGTGGCAGAATGACATTCCATTTCTAAGGAACAAAGGCATCATGGGTTTATTTATGGTTGAGAGTTAAGTGACTTACAGAGAAATTGGTTCCATGATGTTTTGGGTCATGGACACAAAGGAAAAGACAAGGTTCTACTCAACAGCACATGCCACAATTAGGTGGGTAGGTGACCACAGCCTGATCTGAGATCATGAAGGGAAGAGTTTCTCATTTTCCTTTTCCTTAAATAAATTTTGAGATAAGTGTCCCAATAATAGTAGGATGATGGGAGACACAGTGATATATATGACACACATATTCAAAAGACATTCTTAATACAAGCAACACATTAATCAAGAGCAATAATTACTATCACATGACCTCCTACACTTTATAAAGTATTATAGAACCTCTGTAGGTTCTAAGGGAGATCTCTTCTACCTGGTACAAAGGATGGTAAGGAGAAAATTTTCAGCAAGCTTAAATCGTACTAATTACAACATTGATAAAAGTTAATATCTGTTGACCAACTACGATGTTCCCGGCAAAGTACAAAATGTCATACATGCACTGTCTCATTTAATTCAAAGAATTGCATGAAATAAGTACCCTTATATTCTTGTTCTATAGATCAATAAACTTTCAGAGAAATAAACTTGTTTATTAAAGTATGTTTTTTTTGTAGTCACCTCCACGGTAGTGAAACTAAATTTCAAAGGAACTGAGTTACTTGCCCAAGAAGACATAGCTAGTAACTATAAGATTTGAACAGAGTATGTCCATGTACAAAGTCCACAGATTTAATGGCTGTGGCAGGGTTTTCATATATGGCTTACAATGTTCCCTTTTTCCATCTCATAGTTGGGTCTGCTGCTGCCCACTCAGGCAGAGGCTATATTTCCCTTTACACTCTTTAAATCTCAGGTAAGGAAGGAAATTATTAACTTTTGGTTTTCGATTTTCATTCTAGACTATGTCATTTTCCTTCAGAAAATGTTTTGCTTCTTTGAAGCTCATTCTGCCACTTTATCCAACCTGTTCTCACCACTGAAACCTTTTATTGAAGCACTTCCACTGTCATCCTCAGCGACTTTAACAACAACCCTAATCCTCTTCACTCTTCAATCTGACTGAATTTTTTATTTTACTGAGAAAATGGAAGCTATAATATTATAACATCTCATCTCCCCACCATCAAATCTACAGTCTTCAAAATTCTACCTCTTAACTTTTTTTACCGTAATATTCCAGGGCAGAGATAATTTTTGTCTAAAGCCAAGGCAGTGTTTTGGAAGTGGTAAGAATTCACTTGGGATATCTCATGAAGAGAAAGATTACTCACTTGTTGATGGGTGAATATAAAATATGAGAGAGAAATCACTGAAAACACTTAGATTTTTTGATCTGAGCAAGTTTGTGAATGGTGTCCAAGATGGAAAAGATTTGTAAAACTACAACCTATTTTGTGGAAGAATCACAGGTTCTGTTGGTCATACTAGATTTGAAATATAGTAGTCACTGGATTTTACTTTCCATGATTGCAGTTACCCATGGTAAATTTCAGTCTGAAAAGTTTATGTAGACAATTCATGAAATCAGCAATTCATAAATTTCAAATTGTGTGCCATTCTGAACAGTATGATGAAATCTGACTGTCATGTTCTACCCTTTGTCCAGTATATCTAAGCTGTATATGCAACATGAACATTAATTACTAAAGGGAAAAAATGTTTATGCAGCATTTGGCACTATCTGTGGCTTCAAGTAACCACCAGTGGGCTTGGAACATCTCTCTCCTGGATAAGGGGGAGTACTGTACAGTTTAGGGATCTGAATGGATAGTTCAAGTAGATGACTACTTACATGAGTCTGGAGAAATTAGGTGAAGGGTTGGTGCTAATTATACAAATTTAGTAATCATTAGCATATATATGATATTTAAAACCCTTGTGTTTGAACATGATTACCTAGGAAGAAGAAAAGGTTGAGCCACTACAACATTTAGTGATCAGAAAGAAAAGTCCCTCAAAGAATCAGAAAGGTTACCTGAGGCAGAGAAAACCCTGGAAGAGTGTGAGGATTTCTGATACAAAACACATCATAAATGAACCAAGGATTGATAATTTCAAATTTTGCAGGGAGAAGAGGTGCATTCAGAGTTAAGGGTGACAATTGTACTACATTTGCTTTTTTTCTTAGTTGACCCTAAAGAAGGCTTACATTTTTTTCTCATGCAGAACTTAGAATTTTATCTAGTTCATAGTGGGTGTACAATAAATGTTTTTAAGTAATCTCTATGTTTATTACCTTGATTTATAAGCTGATTCCAGAAGAAAAAAATAGAAAGTAGAATTATGGGTGGGAATTCTAAGAGGAGGAAAAAACTTGCAGTATAAAACTAAAGAAAACAAGGTTAACATGGAGAGAAAGAAATGACATAGTTTGGTAGAAAAGGAATACTTGGAAATAAACCTAGAACCATGTTTTAGCTTTCCAAGATATTCATTACTCTTTATGATAGAACTATAAAACTATCATAAAGAGTCTTGAATATCCTCAAATGTCAATCATGCCAGAGCCTTTATCAGAAAATTGAGGACTCACAGCATTGTATAAAACTAAAGCAACAGGGAGAATAAAAGAAATTTGTACCTTCATACCTTGATAACATTATTTGAAATCTCATTTTATCAAGATACATGCTCTGGAGAACATTTCTCATTCAGAGTAGGTCCACCATGGTCCTGTGCCTTTCTCTCCTAGGGACTGATTCCACATTCTCTCTGACAAGTAAGATAGCTGAGTGCCAGATTATTATAGGAAGAGGGAGAAAGAAGCTATAATGGCTTATTTGACTAATAATCACCAAAAATCAGCACATAGGCTTATCACAATTCTCAATGATCTGAACTATAAATTTGTGGTCCATAAGACATGCAGTAAAATTTTGTTCACATTAACCCTTTCTTCCAAAGGTTAACTATGGGCTAAGACTATTTCTCCAAAGGAGTCAGTGGACCTTCTTTAATTTAATAGTGTGCATTCTGTAACTTTTCATGTTTTTCTTATTGCATGTTGAGCATCTCCTAACTCTAAATCTACCCATATTAGGATTGCTGAATAAGTGTTTGATCTAAAAAGGGCCAAATAAAAAGAATTTTGAAATAGAACAATGCAAAGAGGAAGCCACATTTGGGCTGCTTTTTGCCTCTTAAATTAGGCTAAAGGATTTCATCATTTCTAGTATAACTAAATTCTGTATCTACCAGGAATTCAACATAAAATAGAATAAATTTTGTATATGCAAGAGAAAATATGATTGAATGCAAGTAATAGGTCCATTGATAATTTCCTAAAACATTAAAATGGATAACACATAAGCATTTACTTAACAATTTTAATTTTTCTTTGATTATAACAATGAATATTAATTGTATTCAGTAGTAATTAATATATCCTAAGAGAAGAGTTGTTTTGTATAGAATCAACTGGCTAATTCTTATTTTGTTTTTTTTTGTTTTTTTTTTTTAAGCATAGTAAACGGATTTTATTTTATAGAAAGTAAAGCATAGGGAAAAGAGCAGCCTTCCCCCAGAGTGGGGGGAAGGGGACAGAGCCCTAATTCTTATTTTGTACCAATATTATTTCCTGAGCACCCATGATGGACAAGGTCTTATGTCAGTGGCAAAGGCTAATAAATAACAGCTAAGTTTAGACATAAAACATTGAAGGCCACAGGCATAACTGAGAGGAGAAACACTGTATTCCGACTGAGAAGATTAAGGAAAAATGGTATTTGAGCTGGACTGTGAAGGACGAATAGGATTTCATTTGGGAGAAGAGGAAGATGGAAGAAAGTACCCCAAGATACTAAAGGATCCCAAGGAGAAGGAAGGGCTGTGCAATCAATCATCTGTGCTAGCCAGTTGGGAGATGGTTGGTCAAGGTCAACTCACAAGTATGAATTATATAGTGATGGGAAGAGGTATCAAAAGAGATGAGTCTCCAGACGTCCAGAGAAAGCTTAAATTTTCTTCAGGAAATGGTTTCTAAAGGAAAAATTGTATGATTTCCCCGTCATTCTAGAGATCACTTCTTAGGTCTATACATTTTTAAGCATGGTGCTGTTATTCTGCCAGCTCTTGACAAACTATTTGTTACTACTTTGTGTTAAAATTCATATCCCTGTGTTAACATTACTCTGTGATAACTGGATAAACTTAACTGTAATAGATTTTTGTTGTCTACACTCAAATCAATCTTGTCTTTATGATTTATGTTAAAGTAATCTAATAGTCCTGAAAAATTTGAAAGTCACATTTCTTACAGTAATGTAACCTGGTCCTACTATTGCAATATGACCCTGAAGAGAATCTTCAACACTACCAAAGGGGCATCCTTCTTCATTATCCTGTATAGGTAGAATTTTTTTTAAGTTCCCAGAATTATGACAAGCATATTCTACATTTGCTGCAAAGATTTATCCTATTGACCAATTCTGACCGTAAGCTACCTCTAATTTACCTGCTGACTTTACAATTCATTTAGGCACAGGGTACAGTTTCAAATCCTTTCTTGAACTTTAGAAAACTTCTCTATAAACAGAGGTGCATCCTTAGAAATATGCTCATATCCTAATCTATATATGAATGTGTGTTTTCAAAGAGACCTAACTCTAAGTGGGCCAAACCAGCCCATGTGAGTAAATCTTGCTCTTCATCAGTCCCTCCAACATTTGTCTACATACTTAAAGGAAGACTTTTAGATCAATACCTTCCTGAATTCTTCCACATTACATTAACCACATTTCAAAACTAGAATGCTAATAGTACATGTGCCAAAAGCTTCCTAATTCACTTGATATTTGCTTCAAAATCTCCAAGTTTCATCTTCCCTGATTCGCAGCCCAGTAGTTTATCAATTTTATTATTCTCTATGATATCTTACTATCACAGTTTACCTTTCTATTTTCTCTCACTTTCCCTTCCTCTCATGGTGCCTGTGAGCCTCTGGAAACATCTTTGTACATGTGAGTTGTCTATTTTACTTAGGATTTCTATGTTAATTTGGGATTTCATTTTTAGCATGAACTGTCACATTAATCTTTCTGTCTATATCAAATCTTCTCTGGCTTTCTGTTTCTGGTTTTCTCTGTTTTCCTTTTACACAGTTTATCCAGCTTCCCATCAAACAGAAACTTCTAGGAACCAGCTCTTCTGCTCATGCACTCAATTCAAATGTGCTCATAATAAATCACTTCTCAGAACTACAAGGTTCGGAAGTGCCTTAGAAAAAAGATTCACTTTTGTTCCTGAAATTTCTACAGTGAACTGAATTTTATTGTAATTATTTTTTTTTCAAAGTCAGTCATCTGTTAGCTACCCAGACTGAACATGGAAGCTGGTTTGCACATCTACCTTTGGGAACAATAGTTTCCTCAGGCTGCAGATAAGGCCTGGGTGAACTGTGTACTCCTGTGTCCCAAGCAGACTTCTGGTTTCTCGAAAAGGCTTCTAAATACATAAATGCATATTCTATTAGGAAGGTATCTTTATGTGTTTCCTCACCAGGAAACTTCTGAGCACAACAACATGCTCAGCACTTTGCTACATGTTTGTTACGGACATGCATTAAGCTATCATCTGCAGGAAATATGCAACCAAACAGACCATTGTTTCCTGGGAAGGTAGGGGCCTCGGTAGTGTTTGGAGGATTTCTTAGGAATGCAGAGAAGGGGTGCTCACCCAACCTGAGTTGTCAGGGTTGACTTCTGAGTCTTGAAAGATAAAAAGAAAGACGAGGAAAATGCCATGAACTGGAAAGTCATTAAAGAGTCTTGTGTGGTCTGAAAATAAACACTGGGAAAGAGAAGATTAATTTTCTTCTGTGGACAACAGAAGGACACTAAGACACTATAAGTAACACCACACATTGCCTTCTGAAATGCTGGAGAAATTCAAGCAAGCACCTCGCACTAGCTTTAGAATAGTCTTTAGAATGAATACGCATGTAAGTAGAGATGACAGTGTCAGGGTACTCAGGCAAAGAGCCAATAAAATCCCAGGACTACCCCTTGACAGATTTCTCACCTGCATCATTAAATATTTTTAAAGGCTCCCCACACATATTTTATTTTAGAATGAGGATGAGACTTCAGACACAAATATTTGGCCACTTCTTAGAATAGTTAGCGGAGTAAGGCAGGGTCTAGAGGAGCAGAGGAGAAGGTGTTTCTGTTCCCTTTGATTTTTCTTGGCCCCTTGGCTGCCTCTCATCCTTCCCTGACTTTTGGTGAGTAGAACAGAGGAAGTAGACATGTCTCATGTATGCCAATTACTCTTTCCTGACTTATGAACTAGGGATAAATATACCCACAAGAAACATCCATCCTGGATGAGAGGAAACCCCACAAGAACGTGCTACATGTTTCCCTGGTCTTCTGCAGTTGGCTGCAGAAGTCTGTGCAGTTTTGAGTTCAAAATTATGAATACTGTTATTGTCATACATGTAAGCCAAGTTCAATGGTATAACCTTCCTAAGTTTTCATGCTTACATTTCAGTCTCCATATGCCTAATTTGTTTATCTCCCTCTCATTTGGTTTTCGATACAAATGGGGAAAAACAAGAGTACCATTTTAGACTCTCCTCAAATCACAACCATTTTCATAATGAAATGATAAATTGGCATTTTTCACAACAGATCTGTCATCTATGAAAATCTTTACTGTGAATCTGTCACCAATAGACCGATCATAATAGATACCCTGCTAAGACCAAGTTCTGAGATTACAACACAGAAGATCTGACCTCAACCACATGGAAAACAAACAGAATTCCAGTCTGCAATGAGAATCAAGTATGAAATTGACCTGTAGGAAAAAGAGAAAGGTGACAGGAGAGAGTACTATTAGTACTCTACCTCCTGGAGAAATTAGTTCCTAAATCTCAGCCACCGTTTTCCCCTTAGTTTCCATGAAACACCAGCAAATTTTAATCATAGTTTTTGTTGTTGTTTTACTAATTCTAGAAAATAGTCCACATGACTAATTTCACAATCATGCAACTTGGGCAGTTCCACTGGGATCCTCACTCAGAAGAGCCCTGCACAATCATCTCAAAGTTTTTAACTTCACATTCAAATTTGTGTTTTGTACGTGAGGTCCAGTGGAACAACAGAGAATGCACTGGGTGTCTCAAACTTTAGCTAACCTTCACTACCACCTCCCCATGCCTCCCTGCTTCTCCCTCCCTACCCAGATGCCTTATCAGGGTTCTGTAAACACACTGGAAAAGTTGGGGTTGAGCATATTTGCTCTGGTATTTCTGGGCAGAGTGTGGTGGCTCCATTCCTGATACTGGCTGATAATGCACTGATTTGTTACACAGGAGATCCAAGGAATAGTATAGAGAATGCCATGTTCTTGCTGGTCTCCTATCTGTTGTGGACTGTGACAACAGGCATTTAACTACGGGAAATACCTGACTCAACTTCCCTGTCTCAGGTCAGGACATGATGCGTCAGACAGGGGGTTTGGAAACCTTGCATTCAGTGGCCTATATGCATGTGCAAGTTGTAGGGGGAAGCTGATAGTCCTACATAAAGGTCTACCAAGCCTACACAGAAGAACTAACACCAATCCTCTACAAGCTCTGCCAGGAAATTGATAGAGAAGGAACACTCCCAAACACTTTTTATGAAGCAAACATTACACTGATCCCAAAGCCCAACAAAGAAAGAAAACTACAGACCAATTTCCCTGATGAACATTGATGCAAAAATTCTTAATAAAATTTTAGCTAATTGGATACAAAAGCACATTAAAAAGATAATACACTATGATCAAGTGGGCTTCATTCCAGGAAAACAAGGCTGGTTCAATAGATGCAAATCAATAAATGTAATTCACCACATAAACAGAATTAAAAACAAAAATCATATAATCATCTCTATTGATGCAGAGAAAGCATTTGATAAAATTCAACACCACTTTATGCTCAAAACTTTGGAAAAGATAGGGATCAAGGGAAGATACTTCAACTATGTCAGATCCATTTATGACAGACCCATAGCCAACGTTATCCTCAATGGAGAAAAACTGAAATCATTTCCACTGAATTCAGGTACGAGACAAGGCTGTCCACTTTCCCCACTCTTATTTAATATAGTCCTTGAAATCCTTGCCAAGAGCTATCAGGCAAGACAAGGAAATCAAAGGTATTCGTGTAGGAAAAGAGGAAGTTAAGTCATCTCTATTTGCTGATGACATGATTTTATACCTAGAAGACCCAATAACATCGGCCAGAAAACTCCTAGAGCTTATAGGTGATTTTAGCAAAGTAGCTGGCTACAAGATCAACTCCAGCAAATCACGAGCATTTCTTTACTTCAGCAACAAATCCACAGAAGAAATCAGGAAATCTTTCCCATTCATCATCACTTCCAAAAAAGTGAAATACTTGGGCATCAACCTTACAAAAGATGTTAAGGACCTCTTCAAAGAAAACTATCAAACACTAAGAAAAGAAATTACAGAAGACCCAACTAGATGGAAAAACATTCCATGTTCATGGTTAGGCAGAATCAATATAATAAAGATGGCCATTCTACCCAAAGCCCTATACAGATTCAATGCAATTCCCATCAAGATACCTATGGCATTCTTCAGAGATATAGAAAGAGCAATTCTCAAGTTCATATGGAATAACAGGAGACCCAGACTAGACAAAACATTACTCTCTAGAAAGGAAGAAATAGAGGGTATCTCAATCCCTGACCTGAAATTATATTACAGAGCTGTAGTAGCAAAAACAGCAAGATATTGGTATCAAAACAGAACCGAAGACCAGTGGAACTGAATAGAAGATCCTGAGACAAACTCCCATATAATTAACTATTTGATATTTGATAAAGGGGGCAAAAGTATAGTGTGGAAGAAAGATGGCCTGTTCAACAAATGGTGTTGGACAAACTGGACAG
>PVKS010021949.1:0-34440 GCA_004027875.1 Aplodontia rufa | reverse complement strand
TGTTGTTTATTTTCTTCATCTTTGCCATTCTGACTGGTGTAAGGTGATATCTTAATGTGGTTTTCATTTGCATTTCTCTGATTACTAATGATTTAGAGCACTTTCTCATGTATTCATTGGCTTGATCAATGTCCTCTGGTGAGAAGTCTCTGTTTAGATCTTTGGCCCATTTATCAATTGGGCTGTTGGTGATTTTGTAAACTAACCCAGAGTAAAGTGTGCTGCATGGGATGGCACCTGGAATTATCAAACAATAAAACTAAGTTCTTAGCTGAAAAGTGAAGTGAAAGCAGAATGTGAGAAAAGTCTTCAAGCATAGGAAGGATCATCATGCGAATGAAGAAATAGGACTTTTTCTTGGGAGGGGTGGGGATTGAACTCAGGGGTGCTTAAGCACTGAGCAACATCCCAGCCATTTTTACTTTTTAAGACAAAGTCTCACTAATTTGCTGAGGCTGTCTGAACTTATGATCCTCCTGCCTCAGCCTCTTGAGTTGATGGAGTTACCAGTGTGCATCACTATACCTGGCTTAATTCTTCTTTTCTGAAGCTACTATAAATATAAACAAATAGATTCTGTGATAAGGAAGCAGGATTGGCTCAACATAAATGAGACTTAAATGGAGGGACAAATTTTGCAACTGGATTGATTTCTTTGTAATTGACATTGTAAAAAATACAACCTAGAAGGCTATGCAGAGAAAATACTTATAGGAAAATTCCTGCTTTAGATTTGGTGTGGATCAACTTGGAAGTTAGTGAATTATACTTGTGCCCTAGGCATTGCTATAAATACATATTAACTAGATTTACGGCACCAGTTCATTCATGATTGTACACAGTGGGCTTCAGTAAGAATCCAAACTGGATCAATGACGGTGCCTCCACATTGGTGATTGCCTAGAAACTTCAAACCCACCTGCCACGGCCAACAGTAGGAGCAGGCTTCTTCCCCACTTGCAATTCTTCTGGAAAGCCACTGGGGACTAAATGGAGGAATGCCACATGCATCTACAGGAAAGAAGAGATCAACATCTCATTCCAGACAAGCATTAAGAATACACTTCTCCAAAGGCTTGCCATAGCCAACTGCAGTAGCTCCCAAATGCCAGATGTGATTTATAAAGAATCTGGCTCCCAAGACCCACCTCTGAGAAGTCTAATTTTAAAAGTCTGCCCAGTCAACTCTGCCAGGCAGCCAGGATTTTAAGTACTCACCCACAGAAAAGTATTCATTCATTCATTCAAGAATTAACTATTCAGGGGCTGGAGCGGTGGCTCAGCGGTTTCGGCGCTTGCCTGGCAAGCATGAGGACCTGGGTTCAAACCCCAGCACCACGTACACAACTAAGTGTTGGAGTAACTAAAGCCAAGTAAAAAATTAAATAAAGTTGTTTCTCTCTTTCTCTGTCTCTCTCACTGTCCCTCTCTCTTTAAAAAAAAAAAAAAAAAAAGAATTAACTATTCAGAGCTTGCCCTCTGCTGGGTACCTGTCTAGCAGAGTTCCTCATGAAACTTATATTCTACTAGGAAAATTTCTGGTTTGCTGGCATACACAGCCTTCCTTCTCTCTACCTGTTTTCCTGTTTTGCCTCTTGTTCTCACTACATGAAACGATTTACCCATCCTTAAACACATCAAATTTGCCCAGACATCTAAATGCTGGTCTCTCTTCTGGAAACAATATCTTCTCCAGAAGCTATTTCTGGCTCCCCAGTAGACAATTCTCTTATGATTCCTGTGAAACTTTGTTACAGTCAACCAACTGGAACAAACTTGATTTATCATGAAAAATAATGAAATATCATAGTATTTAACCAGATACTTTAGAGCATATGTTAAAATAGGCCAGTATGTGTTTAAAATACATATATACATAGAGCTCAGTTTCCCCTTTCAGCCCACAATGTATATACTGATTAAATACAAGCTCCAGGAAGTCATTTTAAATATTAAGCATATATAGGAGTAAATGAGGATTACGAATTGCTCTCTGTACCACTTTCCCCCCATTTTAAGTGTTATTTCTTTTTCCTGCTATGTATGAGTCTATATGTAAACCCAAACAGGATTCTAGAAGTTTCAAGGGCTTAAATATAAAAGATATTCTTTTTCACTGTGGAATTATATCAAATGAAAGATTTCCTGGGGCTGGAGCTGTGGCTTGGCAGTTACGGTGCTTGCCTAGCATATGCAAGTACATGGGTTCAAACCCCAGCACTCATGTACACAAGTGTCAGAGCAATGAAAGCCATGTGAAAGACTAAATAATTGATTGTCTGTCACTGTCCTTCTAAAACAAGATTTCCTAAAGAGACATCTAGCTAATGAAGGAGGTTAAGCAGTAGCATGGCCAACTCACCATATGGAAAAGCTTTTGCAGTAGATACAGGACTCGTTTTGAGAGACGACGTCAGTTCAATTTTGTTTAAGTCTACGGAGACTTTAATTGAAGGTATTTAGAGTAGCTTCACTAACTTGTTACCCTGATCAATCACAAAACCACTATCCTGTAGACTTTGCTAACATTACCATTTATGTGCCAGATGACAAATTGTACCAGTGTGATTCCTTGTTCATCTATTAATATCTCTGCGTTTGGCTCTTCCTTCCTTGACTTCATACTACTCTTAAAATATTTGAGGTCATCCCTTCTTAATTTCAGTCTTTTTTTTCAAGTTCGTCTTTTTTAGCCTGAAAAGATATTCTACAAGCTACTGTTCATACCCTGGTTTTACTCATCTATGTAAAGATGGCATCTGAGTTTCTCTGCAGTCTCAATCTCCTCCTTTGAATAGTTAGTACCTTTATTAAAATTCTCTACAAGATTCTAAGCATCCACACATCATGAATGGAGCCAGTTGATTTTAACAGTCAACAAGGCCTTGTTCTTGTTTCCCTGCATCATTTAATGGCTCTACTATCCACGTAGCCACTCAAGCTAGAGCCCTGAAAAAATATCAAGCTGGACTTTTCCTTCTTCATAAACTCTCTCCCTCACAACCTGCATAGTCAAGAAGCAGATCTAGAAAAATTTCTTGCAATGATTTTCTTACTATTACTATTCTCCTTGCATTTAAGTTCACCCATCTTCTCAATTTTCCCCATTAGTATGGACTCAGGAAGTTCAAGGTTTGAATTCTAGTTCCACCTCTTCCCAACTGTTTGGGAAAGTCATTTAGCTTCTCTAAGCCTTGGTTCTCTGGTCTGTGAAAGAACAGCACTGTATATTATTTTTGAGGTTTATAAAAAAATAAGTGGGTGATACATATGAAATGCATCTACACTTGGTACGAAACAAATAATCAATAGATGTTAGCTAAATATCTGCCACTCTGGTGCTTATAGTTCAAATGCTTTTTCTATAATTCCTTCAAATTCATTTGTAATTTTCTTGTAAGTCACCAATTCTTGTTCATTAGGATCATTGTGTAGGATATTTTACCTAGATAAAGTAAACTATCTTCTGGAATGCCAAGAAATGTATTAATCCCTCAAAAGCATCTAACATTTCAAAATAGAGCCAATCTCATTTCTGAATTGCATTTTCTAATCTGAATTCTCTGCTTTTCATATATGGTTCTTGGCACTTTTTAAATGTTCTAGTGGATGTAGTTTCTTGAGTATTATTAGAGGTGCTTGCTACAGCATGGATTCCTGGGCTCCACCCCAGACCTAGAAAGTTTAAATATCTAGAGATGGACCAGGACTCTACATTTTTATTATGCTACCAAGGTGATTCAAGCATCCTACTTTTGGATATACACAGTTGTCATCTTCTCTATAAGCATTTTCATAAGCAGAAGTTCCTATGTAATGATTATATTTACCTTAAGGCAAAAAGGTGAATCTAGCCTTGAAGCCCTAGAAGTTATTTTCACCATCAGTTTAAAAATGCATGACCATCATGTTGCCAGGACTGCATATTGGAGTGGGGTTCAAAATTCCACAAAGTTTAGCTGTTAAAGTTTTAGGGAAATTTGATTTATAGTTATAAAAAAATTCAAAAATCAGAAACAGGAAGCAAAATCTTAACCCATTAATTTGCGCTCAAACAGCAACTTTGGTTTTATCCAATTCTAGTTTGCAGGCACATCCATACGTATCAGTGGAAATAATTATTACTGTGAAAACTAATTTTTAATCTCAGGAAAAGCTCTGTATTGGATAAAGACACCAAGAGGGGGAGAGGGAGAAAAATCAATTTTATTTAGTTTTTCATCTGGCTTTTATTGCTCAGACACTTCGTTGTGTATGTGGTACTGGGGTTTGAACCCGTGTCCTCACACATGCCAGACAAGTGCTTTAACTGCTGAGCTCCAGCCTCAAGACACCCAATTTCTAATATGCACAGACACCTCAATTATTAATCTCTGAACAGAAGAGCTGGCTAAACAAAGTAGAGCAAAACCACCCAAGTGAATGTATTCTTTCTTCCTAAAAGGACTTGGTCATTCTTTATGTGAGCAAGCAACACCAGAAATCTGCTTCACCCAAACCTCATGCTCCATGCTCTTGAATCACAGGATTGGGTTCCAATTCACCTGCTTTTCTCTCTCTCTCTCTCTCTCTCTCTCCAGGGCTGAGGATGAACTCGGGGCCTTGCGCATGCTAGGCAAGCGCTCTGCCACTGAGTTAAATCCCTAACCCCAAATTCACCCACTCTTAAACGCCACATAATTATTCTAAGCCTATCTTTTATTCCTGGTCTCTAACCCATACTAACACCTGACTGAGAGACAAATAGGTGCTAAGAAAATGGTTATCAGGCTGGAAGTTAATTCTTCATGTGCAGTAAATTAAGTCATAACTGAAAGAATATTTGAAATTTAAGTAGGTAAGAAAATTAATTTTAAAAGCCAGCGTAGAAATTATAGTTTTTGGTTACTTTTCTTGGACACAAAAATGAAAATTCAGCAACAGAAGGAATATAAAAGGAAGGAAGCTTAGAATTTTTTACCTTAGGCACAAGCTAGAAATTTATTCACTATTACCACTTTCCCCTTTCTCTGGGGAATTCTTTTTTACCTTCCCAATATTCTGAAATATTCTCCACATCTTTTGTGTTCCTATTAAACATTTTTACTGGTGAATTTTGGCTGCTGGTGCACAGGTCTTAAAGCTAAAGTTCTATGTCATGAAAGTCCAAGTACTTCCAGTGTAAGAAATTCATGCTCCCACTCTGCTTCATGGTACCCAAGGAAACCAGCCAGTGCCCAAGCCACACTGGTTAGTTGGATGCTTTTTGAATTGAATTTAAAAGATGGAATGTTACCTACCTAATTCATGCTTTTCTTCAGGATCATCATAAATCACAACAGCAACATAAATATAGTTTTGGTTAACTTCAACTGTAAAGTCCTCAAATGTCAACTGTGCAAATTATAAACACAACCAGAGAAGTGGTCAAGAAGAAAACAGTTATAAAAGTTTCTCTCTGTACATTTAAAGGCACTATCTTTCTCTAAGTATGGCCAATCGATATACAAACAATTGCAGTCTCTTTGGAGAGCAATTTGGCAATGATCTGGTTTAAATGCATAAACCCCTTGACCTAGGAAGTCCATTTCTGCACCTGTGTCCAAAGATAGCAACACAGGAATGCTCATGATAGCTTTGCTGGTATGGATAAGGACTGGAAATTCAAACTTCTCCTAACAGGGAAGTAATTTAAAAAGTCAAGAAACATCACACAATATTTTATGTAGTTGTAAAAAAGAACTCTGAAGGCTCATCTGGAAAGTTCTTTGAGGTATGGCTCAGTGAACAAAGCAACTTAAGTGCCTGTGTGTTAGTAAATCCCCAGAATACCTTCCTAGAGGTGCTGCACTAACTTCTCAGTGTTATCCTCCAGGGGAAGGACAGGAGTCTGATGAAAAAGAGCCTTATTTTTTGTCGTATACACTTTTAAACTACTAAACTCTTTAAAACCACACATGGACCCCTTTTCAGGGTGAAAAGATAGTAAAAGAAACTTCTAGTCATAATGACAACTTAATAGAGATGATGCAAGTTCTGCCTGACTAGCATAACTAAGTTGTCTACAAAGCAGAGACTCCTTGATTGCTTACCTTTATAATGTGTTTCTTTGGAGCACAAATAAACCAACGACCCTATACATTACCGGGATTCAAGTGAGGATAGTTGACAGAGTGAATCATCCCCTCCTCTACCAGAACAGCCACATTCCCACAGCCTGAACCTGTGCAAGCGCAGGGAAAATCCAAAGGGAATGGGAAAAGCCGCTTTTGCTCCTCATTCCCATTCAAAGACAAAGAGCAGGGAATGAAATACCCGCAATTCTTACCTGCTCCCGAGTTCTATGTAGCAGTAAAAGAAAGCTCAAAGCCACTGCCACTGTTCTCTGCATCAGAAACAAACATAACTGTGGCCTGGTTGGTCTCTCGGCAATGGTGAAGGTACCATATCTCCACAGACCTTACCGTGAGAGGAAAGAAATTGAAATATTACTGAAATGTGGTAGGAAGTTACATATGGTTATTTTCTAGTAATCTCTCTCATGAGTTCTTGTTCCTTGTCATGCCACATTCTCTGCTTCAATGATTCCGCTATTCCACTCACCTTCTCACTCCATCTCAAGTCAAATTCTACTCAGCCTTCAAGAACTTATTCAAGGTCCAGTTCTCTTATACACTTTCTTAGGCACCCGCTGGAAACCAGGGCACCTTTCCTAAATCCCTTCAGCACATTCCCCTTCCTACAGCCTTTCCCGCTTTGTGAGTCTGCTTTTCCTTTACTAGTTCAGCATATGGTACCTAATCGTACGGAGCTGACCTTAAGCAAGAAAGATTACTAGGTAAATAAATAATAGACCTTAGTCAATAAATATTATAACCCCTAGAACAATATCTTTTCTGTATCAAAATTTGTGAAGAGACATTTGTCCATCATTGGTCTTCTGTTGATCTAGAGGTGAAGGTCTGTATCAGCTGTGAGGAGCAATCATGTTTAATACACAATGTTCCAACTGAAGTAGATATGTCAGTTATGTTTCTATAGCTTAGAAGAAGTATTTAGTAAAATTAGTGACTGAAATGATCTATTGTGTCTTTAAATTGTATAAGAATTGTACAGTATAATTCAAAGTGTATATGTAAGTAAATGGATATGCTAGAAAAGGTTAATAGTGAGGTTTGGGGCTGTAGCTCAGTGGCAGAGTGCTTGCCCAGCACATCCAAGGCCCTGGATTTGCTCCCCAGTAACACCCCCCCCAAGTTAATAGTGGTCATCTCTTGGTAGCAGATTTGGGAATGGTTTACATTTTTTCCCCTTTTGTTCATCTTTACCAAGTTCAGTAAACACCCACTTTCGTCATAAAAATGAAAATATTAACATTTCCTTGAAAGGAGGTTTTTTTGACAATTGTGATATCAATTTGATTCAATGCTATTAAACTTGAGAAAGGAGTGTGATATTTGGTGTCTGAGTTGGAAAAACAAAGAAGAGAATAATCAGATAATATGCTATTGTGTTTCCACTCTTACAATCCTTCCCCACACCTGCCCCTTATAGAAAAGGAAGTATATGGGCCTGGGGCGGTGGCTATAGCACTTGCCTGGCTTGTGCAAGGATGCAGGTTCAAACTCCACCACCATGTACACAATGAAGTGTCAGAAAGACCACATGAGAAACTAAAATTAATTCTCTTTCTCAATTTCCCTCCCTTTAAAAAGAGAAAAAAGGCCAATATATAAGACAAAACAATTATCCTGTGTGCATAAAACTCACTTGAGATATTTTAGCATTTATCTGGTTTTTAAATACTCTAAAATGATAGAGTAACATACTAATAAGTGCACTATCACTTGAGTAAAGGTACATAGTTGTGATCACATCCAACTTGATTTTCTATGTCTAGACTTATAAATTTTATTAGGATAATTTCATCTTCTTGTACCATCATTTTCCAGATACATAAATTGGGTTAAGAGAGCAATGGAGAAAGAATAATTAATATCAAAGCCAAGTTTGAAAATAAGATCTAATGTCTGTGCTTTAGTTTATCACAGTAAAACTTCACTGACTATTAGATGGTAAAGAACAAATTCCTTAGTGATGGAAATATGTTTATGACCAAATTGCTAACATTTATCCAACAAATACATGTGTATTAGTTAGGAAATGGCAGGAAATCATTTAAATTTTGTTTAGTTAAAAATGCTAGAATTTTCATCTATGAACTGAAGGAAGAAGCCTCTCAGATTTTACATTGTTTTCATCAGTCTAGTTAAAATTCATGATATTCACCTAGATGTTGAACTGTGGACAATGAACTCTTATGAATTATGGATTGACTATAGCTAGCTCTAACCAGCTGAATCTTCCAAGCTCATGCTAAGTCAGTCCCCAGAGTTGCAATGCCATCTAACTCCCAAGTCAGGTCAGCTGTGACCTTTCATTGACATCTTTAGAAACATGGCTAAACATTTGCAAAGTAGCCTTACATAATTTGACACATAATACATTATCTTCACATGAATCAGTCTTATTCAAGAAAAAAAATCCCAGTGGACCACAAAACACAGCTTTTTCCATATCTCACATTTATCTGACTGCATTTTTAGTTGGAATCTAACATGTCAGAATGAACTTCTTTTCAAAGTTTGGCAGTCTTCAACAACCATAGAGGTTGCCTTCTAGGTAATAAATGTTCAGGACTACAGGAGCTACCCAGCTCCTTTATGCCAGTTTCTAAAAGCTAGACACTAATAATTTTTCTTGCTAAACAACTTCCTCTTAACCAGAAACTCTTTAATATTTCTATTAAACTCCATCATCCTGAATATAGATTAAAATATAGGCAACCTAAGATAGTATTAAAATCATTTTTTAAGATCTTCCATTTAAAAAGTGGTAAGCTTCCTAAAATACTATAAAGCTCTTTCCAAGTACTTCAGTTGGAAAAGCGCTGTGCATCCATCATCTTTCTTGAGACTCATTATAAACCTCAGAGAACAAAAGACAAACTGCTCTCCTTATTTCAAATGAGAAAACTGGCACTGATACTAAAAGACTCTAACTCTCTTATAGAATAGAAACTACAGTTTAGGTGTCATGACTTCAAAGAACCAGTATTTTTCCCATTTTCAAATTATTTTCTGCCTCAAAGTCTCTTAACTCAGACATGGAAAATAGGGTTAAAATAACATGCCGATCTTGATTTACTGTCACTGACTGGTGTATTTAAAAGGCTTCTGGGGTCTTGTCAGATAAGATAGGGGTGCCAAAATTAACCACAGACATATTCACTCAAACATCTATTGAAAACAGGCTGAGAAATGCAAAGTCTGCCATGGGTATGGAGGAAGGAAGGCAACCTGGTGCCATCTCATCTCTCTGCCAATTCTGAGATTCCAGCTATCTCCCACAAGAATAAGGAAAGGCTTAGAGGGAGTATACAACTCTTTCTCCTTCTTACATCTTTATCCCTTAAAATTGTCTAATTAGGACCATTTGGAATTCACAAGACCAATTCACTATCGGATCTTGCTTAGTATGCTAGAAAAGTCACTGACTATGTAAATTGATCTCATAGCTTACTTCCAAAACACATCATCTCATATTTTAATGTTCTGAAATCAAAATGCCTATTACAGCGGAGTCTTACAATTTCCCTTGACCTGGACTGAGAGACTTCTTCCACGAAGGACATGTACTGACTTTTGCTAACCGTCTGCAGGTGCTATCAAGCCCATACTGCTGTGCTTTTCTGCCCGAGGTATTTAGGACTCTACTTCTGGTGTGAATTTTGGTTGTGACCTTCACAAGTATTAGTTCATGAAGTAATGCAGATTCCCAAGAAAGATTTTTCCTCTTCCCTATGTCTAGTGCCAATTAAAAAATTGGGGCACATAATATTCCACATGGGTAGGTTTATACATTTTTAGCCTCTCACTGAAGGGGTAGCCGTTGGTGTAAATATGTGTACTTAGTTTAATGACTCTGGCATAAAATCTGAACTCCTTTGCATGGATTTTAAGGTCCTGCATAATTAAGTCCTGACCATTCTTTCAATTCCCACGATCCACTGCTACCCCAGTTCCCATTTACGTTGCCCAAGTCACATTAGGATAGTCATAGGCCAAACAACCCTGAGCTCTCCCACCATAGCTATCCTTAAACACCTAGTTTCAATGCCATCCCTTTAACTAAGGCATTCTGTCCCACCCCAACCACTCTACACACACCCCTTGCAAAGCACCTGAGAATAAACCTGCATTTTCCCTAGTACCAACATGCTTATGGTACATTATGAATAATGCGGATTAGAAAAGCTTATTTTGTCCTTTTTAAAAATAGTACAGTCTTTTGTCAAGTTCTCTCGACCTACCAGATTACAAAAGTATTGAACTGTCAGCCTTTGTATACTCTAAGTTTCACACAATTTTTGAAATGAATTTAGATCACTTAAGAGAATGAGACACATACAGAATCAATTTCCAAAGTTTAAAAGACACCCTTAGCCATATAGAGGACAAGATGGGTGGTGGGGGGAATAAAAATATACTGAAGCTTACAGAGCATGAACTATCTTCCATTTTCTAGGTGACATTTAAAATGTCACTATGAGTATAGAGATAGACATGTCAGGATTAATCACCGAGTTCCCATAGCAATCTAATACTTGATGCTTTTAATAGCTGTTTGAACACAATTCAGGAAAGCTTTAGTCTTAACACTACTTGGGCTGATGATTTGTATTAATGAGTCTCAAATGTCAATGAGTAGATATTTGTCAACTAGAAAACATAAGATGAAATTATTTTATATTAATCAGATAAATATTTGGAGATGCTAGACAAAATTGCTGAAATAGTCACTTAAATTGCCTGATTTTGTGTGGGGAAGAAAATTCAAGAGTCATTTCTACTGAGGATACATACCAGTTATGAGAGTAGTTGTCTTCTTTGGAATAGGGGTACTGAATCTTCCCACTTTATCCAAATGATACAGTCCCCTGAGGTTTATAATCTAAGAACATGGGGAAAAGTGCATTATTTACCCCATTCCCAGACAACATTTCAAAAGGTATAACTGTCATCCTGAAGCTATATAATTTATAATAGTTACATTTATAGAAACATTTCTTAAAGGATCCAATCTAGACATTGTATTTGCAGTCTAAGAAAAATTCTGAGTCAATGTTCTTTAACAGAGTTCTTAGATTTAACACATACAACTTTTTCAAATCATGAGTCGCACTGAGGTTGTCAAATTTATATTATATGGGACTAATATGGTCTTAACCTCTCTTTTAGAATGTCCTGGGTAATGGTAAAATAGCACTATATAAAGATACACAGCTCTTAGTAAAAGGCATGGCAAGTCTTCATTTACTCAATTTGCAGATGCCAACATCAGGTTTTAGATGTTGAAAGCTTCATGTATAAAAACCACCAAAGCAGGGCTGGAGCAGTGGCTCAGTGGTTAAGGCACTTGTCTGGCACATGCGTGGACCCTGGTTTAACCCCAGTACCATGTACACCATGAAGTGTTGGGGCAACGAAAGCCACATGAAAAAATAAAATTGATTCTGTCTCTCTCAAAACACACACACACACACACACACACACACACCAACAACCAAACAAGAAAACCCACCAAGGCATAGTTTAAAATGGAAATAACATTCAAGTATGAATAAGGTACAATCCTTGCATTTGCTTTTTTCTAATGATTTTCCCTAACTCAACTTCCTATCTAGATAATTAGAACTACACATGCCCTCTCCTCTCTGGCTTCCATCCAGACTTTGGACAGAATTCAGGCTCTTTGTTATGCACCTTGAACTCTTTTTTTTTTTTAAAGAGGAGGACAGTGAGAGAGCGCACGAGCAAGAATCAATTTTTATTGATTTTTTCACATGGCTGTCATTGCTCTGACACTTAATTGTGCACATGGGTGCTGGGGTTTAAACCTGTGTACTTGCACATGCTGAGCAAGCTCCATAACCACTGAGCCACTGCTCTAGCCCTTGAACTCACATCTAAGAGAGGTTGGCTCCAATTCAAATCTGTAGAGAGTGTGAAGAGTTAATACCTTTACCAATAATCATTTCGATGAAAATTGTGACAATGTGACATTAAAAGAACATTATGCAATATGATTTCTACTTAAATCAATGTAAAGGAGAACTTTGCTCAGAGTCAGTGGCCAATGATGTCTTTGAAGACAACATGGAAGCACAAAGAAATTTGATCGGATTGTGTGGTTTTAAAATTATGAAAGATTCAATTAATTTGATTTTTAAGATTAAGAAAACCCTAATTTAATCCAATTTCTAAAACAGTTATGGGCAGTGGTGTAGAAAAGGGCTTGAACCCAATAGACAAACAGGACAAAAAAGGAGGTGAAAAGCTTAGATTATCTTAAGGAATGTTTATTTAAATGAATATCACATTCCAATGTTCATTTGACTGTGGAATTAACTGTTACTGCCTAATTTCATTGCCCTTTAAAATTCTATTGCCGTTGCTACTCTTTGTTCAGGGGAACTTTCTCTTCCAGGTGATCAATATGGAGCACAATCACTACCAGGAGGGTGCTAACCCTGCAGTATGGCAGTGAACGGTACAGGACACTAGAGACCAGGTGCGGTGAGCTGAGAGTCCTCCCGGCATGACGTCGCACTGGCCTGCAGCTGAACCAACAGCAGCACTTCAAGTCCTCAGCTCGATGGCTAACCTTGGACAATAATGGAGGGACAAACAGATGGAGGGAATGTGACGTTTTATTGCCCTGAGTCTTCCTCCTTAACCATTTGGACCTATTCTAAACTGGGTGTTCCAGGAAGTTGTATTCTGCAGAGGCCACCCGTTATGCCATTTTCTTCTGCGAACCTTCTGACCTCCGAGTCTGCAAGACCCTCCTCCTCAGCTCATCTTTTATCATAACTGTTTACTTTTTCTCTTCCCAAGTAGCTAGTAAGTTCTTAGATGACATGCTTGGCTCTCCAGACCCACATTTCCTAGTCTAGATTTTAGCACCCTGAACAGAATTAACTCTCCAAAGGCTCCCTGATATTACATAGTTTCCAAGGAAAATTAATAAGGCTGAATGGGAGAAGTGAGAGAGGAGTGATCCATTTTTATTGTTTTTAAGTAATGTAGAGGAAACATGTTATATGAATCAAAGGTTTTCTGCTATGACTATTTAAGGACTTTTTAAAATCTGAAATGCAAAAAGAGCTCGTGAAATTTTTATAAGGGATTCAATTTGTTTGGGTTAAACTGATATCAATGCTCAAGAAATCCAAGACAAAAGATTATAAACATTGGTCTGACAATTTAAAATCATTCTTGCTTTGTTCTAAAGCTTTGCTCTGAGTCTATCACAACATATTGGAGTAGCTACTCTTGAGATAAGTATGATCAGTTTTTGACTTGGAATGAAATGAGGAAGAAAATTTACTTACCTGTGATAGTGTTTTGAGTGATAAAATCCATCAACTCAAACACTTTGGGAAAAACACCAGGTAATGCCCTCGTGTGGTAATTTCTTGGAGGAGTCAAGCCTCTCTCACAACCAACTACCCAGGAAATTATCCCAGCAAGAATCCAGATTCCATCAGGTCTTCTACAGGCCAGTGGTCCTCCAGAGTCCCCCTTTTGCATGAAATGGAAAAAAAATTGAAAATATTCACAGGTATAAGTATTTTTTTTTGGTGGAACTGACAAATCAATCATCTCAAAGAGGCAGCAGTACAGAAGTCTACCAGCCATTGTCCATCAACATTTTATTCATCAATTTGGTTTCCTCATTGTTAATTTTGTCTTTTTACCAAGCTGTAACATCCTTCCACCTACTGTCTGCAATCTTGTCAAGCTGATATTCAATTTTTTCCTTTGATCTATTTCATTTTTGGAACAGAGGTAACAACTGTATGCTTGTACTGTGCCTTGTCACCTAGAGCTGCTGGGTAAAGGGCAGTCCTCTCCCAAGCCCACGCATGGACCAAGAGCTTTAAGAACACAAAGCCAGTGAAGCCTAGTTTGTCCCAGGTATATAAATAAAGGACCACATTGGCTCCTATGCTAGAGAATAAAAAACCCCCAAGATTACAGGAGCCTGTCTTCAATATTTCAGAACATGTTTGAGAACATAGCTCAGACAATATTATGTTTGATAAAACTCTTTAAGAAGGCCCAGGATTGTTAGAATGCATCATTTAAGAAAAGGACTTCTTATGACAGATACAGACAAAACACTATTAGCCTACTTGTGATCTAATTTAGGAAGGTGCATTACTAATTTCTAGACTTCTTTCTCCCAAACTCCTCCTGTCATCCTCTTGAAGAAAAAACTTTAAATTTCTTCCAACAGATAACTCTAGGGAAGCTTCCCACAACAGTTCTATGCTGCTTTCTGAGATAAAGAAAGATATTCTGCTGTTCCACCTTGAAACAAATGGGAAGAAAATATACTTGGAAGGCTTATATAAAACTTGACTCATGCCTCTCAAGTTGGTCTCTTTCCTCTCTGTGCATCCTTGCAAAGATTGTGCAGTTGTTGTTAGTCTTGGGAGATCACTCTCATTTGTGGCATCTACTCAGTAGTTACTAAAGCTGTTCATCTTTGCTCAAAAACATTTTGCATTAAAGAAAAAAATTATAGTGTTTAATGAAATATGAAGTGAAAAATGATTCACAACTGTACATGTTAGATTTTCAAGACTGTTATCTTGCTTGATTCCATTAGGTTGGGCACACTGAAAGTAACTCTTCCCTGCCCCAACTCACCAAAATAAAGCATAGAAATGGGCATAGGCAAAAATTCTCTGCACTCAGGCCAAGCAAAATTTTCACAGGAAGCCAGATGGAAAGATGAGGGTAAAAAAGGAGCTTTGAAGTAGTAACTTCCCAAAAGCAGCTCCTAGAGACAGGCAGAATCCACTTTCACCCACATCACTATAAAACTAGCTGGTTTACGCTTCAGTACCTGGCAGGCATCCTTTGCCCCTTCAGGAAAACTGGCACAGAGCAGGGTCCTTCCCAGAGGAGCAAGGTTCATACTCTTGAGCACGGAATTACACCTTCTGTCATCCATGAGGGGAAGTTTCACTTCCTGTAAGACATTTGAATATGCAGAAGCTAGAGAGAAAGCACTAGTGATTAATCAACAACTGTCCCCTTTGAAACAAATAAGTAGCCTGCAAGTTTAAAGTCATATTGAACAGATTTTGAGCCAATGTAAAAGTCACTTTTTAGGTGTGAATTATGTGTTTCTAAGATCAAATATGTGATAATGAACATTTCTAAGAATTTTGGATTTCAGGTAACAGGCAATTTTGGCTTTTGTTAATTAATGCTTAAATGTTTCCCCAAGAGGAACCTTTTAGTTAATAAATCAATGTTTTATAGAAGTATTTTCTAAAAATAATTTAAAGCTATATATTGAAATATAATTGACAAATAAGTATTATTCATATTCAAAGTATATGATGTGATGTTTTGATAAATGCATAATTGTGAGATGATTGCCACATACATGACAGCACACAGGTACCTTTATTCTTATAGTGAGGATACTTCAGATGTATTCTAAGCAAATTTCAATTGTATTATAACTATTACAGGCACAATGCTGCATATTAGGTCACCGGAACTTAATCATGTAAGTTTCTATTCTTTGTCTAGTATTTCCCCATTCCTACCATCTCCCAAGCCTCTGGAAGTGACCCTTCTACTCTTTTAGTTGAACTTTATAAAAGGTCACAATATTAGAAAACAAGGAAGCTTAACTTTTGTTACCGTTTCCTGACTGCCCTTTGGCCACATTCTGCATCATGCTTACCTCCAGCTTCCTTTATCAGATATACCTGATGGAAATGAAAGCTGCATGAATGATATGCATGTATTTTTTCCTAAGTGTGAGATGTCTATGGTGAAGACAACTAGAAATCTTTACCAGGTCAGAAGTTAGGGAAGAGAAGAATGAATAAATCACACATGGTCGACAAAAATCATTCCTGCTTCCCCTGTGCAGAGACCTGGAAAAAGAATTGTGCATTTTGAATGCCTCTTACTCTCTGTAATCTTGCCCCATCCACTGGCCATGCAAAGATCCTTGCTTCAAATTGATCAGCTGAGTGTGGAAGACAGATCGGCTGAACAGCAGTTCCTGAAACGGTAATCACGAGGTTTGTGAATAGATAAAAGAATATATTTGGAAAAGTAACAAGTGCTTGGTTTCATGACTTTCATACTTTTATAAAGGTGATGGTGACATTTAGGAAAAGGTGACATTTTATAATTATAGAAAATTAGAAAAAATGCAGAAAAAGTCAAGGAAAAACTTGACTCATTGTTCTGCATACCTTGAGCTCCCCAAACTAGGAAGAGTTCCACTGCGTGTGTGCCCTTGTTCTGAAAGGATGGATTTTCATTTAATAATTATTATTGAGCACTAACATATGGCAAGCACTCTTCCAGGCTTCAGTGAATGAGCAGGAACATTCCTCTCCCCTCTTGTGGAGTTTATACGCAATTATGAATGTGTGTGTATGTCATGGGTGGAGGAAGAACAAATAAGTATTTAGTGATTAAGCACTATATGCTCGGGGGAAGTCAGTAGGGTGAAGGTGAAAAATCTGGGGAAGAGGACAGGGGAGATATAGTTCTACATGCTGCCGTCATGGCAAGTCTCATTGAGCAGGTGGCATTTGAGCAAAGTCTTGAAGCTGAGGGAAGGAATCCTGCAACTTTCTTGGAAGAAAGCATTTGACGAAGAAATAATGGAAAATCCTGCAACAGGATCATGCCACACATTTGGGGCAGAGTGGAGCAGCCGGGAAGGTGCAACACATTAAGCAAAGGAACTTTAGCAGAAGAGGAACACAGTTAAAGTTAGATGTAGAACTAGGGGAAGGAAAATGTCAGAGGATAACATTAACTTTTGTCTCAATGTAATGGGGAACCATTGAAGTGTATTGAGTAGAGTGACAATGTGATTCACATGTTTAAAAGGATTATTCCAGCTGCTGGGTTTATAATAATTATTAGGGAGGCAAAAGAAGCAACCTGACAATTTTAAGAGATTTTAAAAATTAACTCTGGCAAGAAATGATTTCACAGCCTGGGGCAAGCAGCTGAGTAAAATGGGTGAGGCAGAAGCAATAGGATTTTCTGATACATTAGGAAAAAAAATCAAAGATGATCGAAAGTTTTTGGCTTAAACACCTGGAAGGATGGAATTGTCATTAACTGAGATGGAGGCAACTATGGAAAGGGTACATGTGGTAGACAGTTGGGGTTGCTTTACATTTGAGATGCTCATTAGCCATCCAGGTAGATGACCACTAAGCAGTTGGTTACACAAGTACCATTAATTTCAGGAGGATTACACACACACCCGTCCTTCTCCATCCATCCATGTAGAATCTAGGTGTTTAAAAACCTTGATCCTCAGTGATATCACTAAGAGAATGAGGATAGACTGAGAACAGGTCCAGGGTTGAACCCTGGAAGACTGCAACAGAAGATGAGAGAGGAATCATCACAGAAGACTAAGAAAGGGCATAAAACGGTAGGAGGAGGAAAACCAGGGATTAAAGTAAGAAAATATTTCCAGGAAAAGAATATGAACAATCCTGATAAAAATGTAATAAGAGAAGAGTTCAGGGTTTCTCTTCAAATTTAGTCACATGATGACTGACAAGGGAAAAGTTGGAGTGAAAGTCTGAGTAACTTGAACATGCGGGAGCTATTGGAAACCTATCACATTCAATTATGAGAACTGAAATTGACAGCATAGACGGCTCTTCCGATAGCTTTCCTATAAAAAGTGGGGTGATAATTTCCTTCCATATACCGTTCTTCATGACCTTGGTCTTCCATCTTCCAACTTTCATCAGTGCCAGCCTGTCTTCCCTTTAGTAGTCTGCTTTACTCCCAACCCTCCAGATTGAGAGCCACTCTATTTTAGTGTCCTACATTTTCAGCACATGTCTAAATATAAAGTTTTTATTATCATGGTTGGAGTTGCTGGGTTTTTTTTGGGGGGAGGGGCACCGAGGACTGAACACAAAGATACTTAATCACCGAGGCACATCCCCAGCCCTTTTTTCTTTTGATTAAAAAAAAAAAAGAAAAAAAAAAGAGAAGGACAGTGAGAGAAAGAATCACTTTTAGTTTTTCATGTCACTTTCGCTCCAACACTTCATTGTACATGGTGCTGGGGTTTGAACTTGCATCCTTGCGCATGCCAGGCAACTGCGCAACTGCTGAGCCACCACTCCAGCCCCCTTTTTGTTCTTTGAGGGTCTTGCTAAGTTGTTTAGAGCCTAAGTTGTTGAGGCTAGCTTTGAACTTGCAATCATCCTCAGCCTCCTGAGCTACTGGTATTATGAGCATGTACCACTGCACTAGACATAAGAATTTGAGCGGGGGGTTACTGGCAATTGAACCCAGGGGCGTTTTTCTACCAAGCTACATCCTATGCCCTTTGAGACAGGATCTTCCTAAGTTGATTAAGGCCTTTTAAATTCCTGAGGCTGCCTTGAACTTGTGATTCTCTTGTCTAAACCTCCAAAGTCTCTTGGATTATAGGTGTGCACCATTATACCTGACTTATCTGTGTTCTTTTGAAAGCTCAAACTGAATGCTTATTGTATCTTTCAGTCTGTTATTTCTATGCCTCTCATCTAGTTTGTCTTTTCTGGGTAATGATTTTACTTCTAGTTTCCTAGATCTAATTTGATCTGGTAGATGATTGTGCTATTGAGTTTCTAATTTAAATATACTATCTTATACCTTTATGGGTTCCTTTTTAAATCCTTCCACCATTTTTTCTTCAGTTATTTTGATACAGTTTTTAACCTCTTTAAATTTCAGTAAAACATGCTTGTTTTATATGCTGTATGCCTCATTTTGATATCTGTAATCTTTGAAACTGATTCTGGTGGTTAGTTTTTCTAACTTCATCTTTGGCTAATTTCTTTGCATGTTTGTGTGCTCACATTCATTAAAACTTACGTGGGAGGAGGCTGGAGCAGTGGCTCAGTTGTTACAGCACTTGCAAGGCATGCACAAGTATGCAGGTTCAAACCCCAGCACCATGCACACAACCAAGTGTCTGAGCAACAAAAGCCACACGAAAAGGTAAATAAAAGTGATTCTTCTTCTCTCACTGTCCCTTTCAAAAAAAAAAAAAAAAGATAAGGGTGGATCAGAGGTTATGGTGCTTGCCTAGCACACTCAAGGATGAGTTCAAAACCCAGCACCACATACACAACTATGTGTTTATGTGTTGGAGCAGTGAAAACCAGGTGAAAATCTAAAATTGATTCTCATACTGTCCCTCTCAAAACACACAAATCTTTAATGGGAGTATACTGAATCTAGGATTTAAGGTTCATTTCTTCAGAAGGAATTTACTGTGGTTTCTTCCAGAAGTCCTGATTATTCACCTGGAACCACTTTAAAGCAAAATCTTGGCTTGGAGGGCCTGGCCACACAGGTGATGCCAATTCCAGCACTGAAGCTGAATAATGGTTGGCTCAAGACTGTGGATTCTGAGAATACTCTGTCTAGGGCAAAGCTCAAATGGTAAGTTTCCTTGATCCCTTACTTTATGTGGTGTATTTCTCCCAATCCATCAAATCATCACTTTTCAGAATGTCCTAGCTTCTTTGCAGCTTCTTGTGTGGCCAGGCAAACCTCTAGGATCAAATAGATATGTAAGGGAAGCAGCCTGCCTCAATGACTGGCTACTCTTCCAGGTTTGTGTGAATTCTATTTGACCACAACACTGCTTTTTCTTGCATTAAAAAAGCAATGTTTTTAGCATTTTATCCAGAAGATTTACTATTTGTGCTAACAGCGGGTGGATATCTACTCCACTGTAAGGATAGGAAAAAGACATCTCTGGAAACATTTTCAAAAGTATGAAAATCCTTGGTTAGAGCTGGTGTGCACTATAGTTTAGCCAAGATACAGTGGTACTTAGAATGCTAATTGGGAAGCTGAGCTCATGTAATTTCTGACTGGAACTTTTAGCTTGTACAGTAGTTTATATTTTTATAGATCCTAGACTAAATAAAACTTTTAAAATAGAACAAAGCTTAGTTCTTCTATCATTAAACTTATATACAAAAATTGAAGTTAACATGAACATAAGTTTTCCCCCACTGTATTTTTAGTGTTTTAGAACCTTTAAACACTTACCAAACTTGACTTTGTGTTTTAGATATAGCAGTGCAATATCAGAACTCATATCCAAGCCTCTTGAATTCAGGATGAATAATTTTTGAGACAGGAATATTCTGCTCTTGCTTTTCTTTCTGAAATAGGTTGTACTCCCAGCTGTCACTGTTAAATTCTTAAGTTGCTTCCTAAAACCAGAGAAAAATGTTTCAATAAGTAGTTATTTCCCCCAGGAAATACTTCTTGGTTTCATATAAGTGAAAAGTAAGACTTTAAGCATTTCCAAGTCTTAAAAGGAAGGCATTCCCTTATTGTTGATTACTACTGTCATAATTTTCTAATTTTTGGATCTATTAACAGTTGTGGTTTTCAGTTATGGGATGTTTGCACTCTTGTAATCATCACTTACTCTCTTTGATTCTGATTATTGAAGTGTTGTCTACTTTTTTTAAAAGCTTTGGAGCTTCCCTTTAACATTTGATGTTAATACTTTAGCCCATTACTAAATCTACAAATCACAGATGATTGGGGGCTCTTTGAGGGCATCTCTGTAGCAGAGCAGAAAGCACAGGGCATTTTTGGATCAGAGACAAGTTTCTGGAAATCAGGAAGATCGTAGGATGGGTGGACGATGAGGCAGAGTGAAGAAAGGGACCAAGATTCAACATTACACAATAAGCATCTTTTTATCCCAGCAGTCTTGAATCAAGGTTTGACAAGTAACAAATCACAACTCACCCACAAAGGCTATGCAAGCAGTGTGCTGCCATGACAACCCAATCATCAATCAAACTTCCTCCGCAGAAGTGGTATTCCCCCAACTTTAGGGAGACCTACCCAAGGAGAAAGTTGTGATATATCTCCCCCCATTGATGCTATCTCCTTTTGAAACTTTTGAAATCAACTATTCTGATATATTTTTATAATACCGACCTAAATTGGACAGAAAGATATTTCCCATGAAGTAAACTCTTTGGTAGAGAGGTGAAAAGAAGTCAGGAGAACAACAACATATTAACCTGGGGTCTTGATATTTGGGGAAAAAACATATTTTTCACCATTTTCTTATCAAGAAATCAATGTCTTTGTTATTCTGACCTGCCAGGGTTGTTCACCAACTGTTGAGTTTCTGCAACTAATTCTGGAGAAGATCCCAGATGCCATCACAGGTTCTTCATTTTTCCAATCAGCCACATGAATTCCACAATTGAGTCCTGTGCACAAGGTCAGAGACACATAACTCGCGTTCACAGAGCACTTTGGTTAAGGATCCCTTTGTCATGAATCCATGGCCAGATTTTTCTGGCCTGGCACAGTCATTCTAATAGCTCAGGCTCTACTTTTCTTTCCTCAGCATGTTTATCCTGAGACTATTCCACAGCCACCCCAGCTGAACTAGCAGGCGTTTCAGGACTCCGCTGCCTGCACTTTCAGCCTAAACTACCTGGGCAGGAGGAGGCCGGGGCAGGAGTGCCCCCGCTGAACCTCTGGTGATTGACTGGGGCTCACTTTAGGAGGACTACATTACAAAATACAGGTTCTATTACAGATGCTGGGGGACAACATAGGTCACCCTGACAAGAGAGAGTGAGTTTCCCGTACTCCTACCTGGTTGTGTTCCCTGGGAGGAGACTCCTTAGCACAAACATGGTTAGCAGAACTCCAGAAGCCAACACATTTCAAAAAGGAAACATGGCCCAGGCCTTCCTCTGGAAATATCTGGGCCTGCCCTCACCCCAGGTCTTCCCAGTGCATCCAAAACACTGGGAAATCCTGGAGGAAGGAGTGGTGAAGCGACCCTGCACCCAGCACTGTCAGCACTGGTGTCGGCGTGTTGAGGGTTCTGCTCACCTGGGCTTTAGGTGGAGGTCAGTGGCGAATAACAACAATCCAGCCCCAGCCAGCGTCCCCATGGCCTTCCCTCCTGGAGATCTCTGGCGTCCTCTTCTCAGGCTGGAAAAACGGAGGGAGGAGTGTGGGCTCCTCTGCTCTTTATTCCCGCCTACCACACAAATGGGCCACACCTGCTGCAGCCCCTGGTCTTGCAGGTGTTCTTTTTCATGATCATTCCATCCTGAACTGCTGCTGCTCTCTGGTTGTTTGCATCTCCTGCTTGTGTCTGGTCCTGGAGATAACATCAAGTGTCCCAATGGCAGTGGCAGCGGGGCTTTCACATGTGTGCAGAGGTTACTACTGACTGGTATCAGGAAGGTGATTGATTATTGGCCTAGAAGCTTAGCCCTAGAAGCTTAGTCCCAGAACAGGGAAAGTAGGCCAAGTCTAGGGAGGTGTGTGGGGAATGGGCTTGGTCACCATAGGAGACACAGAGAGGCACACTTAGGAAAGGCGCAGGGAGACCATTAACTCTTAACTAGTACTGTCCCTTTTAAGAAGCTTATTGAAGCTCCTGACCTTCAAGAGTTTTCCAAAGGACAGGGAAGGTCAAGTTTACGCTGCCACTGCTTTTCTGGATGGCAGTATTACTCCTTATCAGCTTCAACAGAATGGGCTAAAAATGTAGGATCCTTCATTTAAGATAATATTAATTCATTAGTGAGATTATCATGTCAGTATTTTTTCATAAATACTGTTTGATAATAGATTAGCCTAAAGTTGGGAAAGGAATAAAGCCAGAACTTATAATGGACCTATATTTTATCAGGAAATCAGGGCAAGGTAATGGACTTTCAGCACACACCAACTAACCTGGACCTCTACCCCCATGCCCAGTTGTCTTACTTCCATGTAAAATAGAAATAAAAGCTCCTTCAGATAGTGGGTAAATAAGCTGAGAGAGACAGGCAGCAGACAGATAGGAAAACAGAAGACCATCAAGGTGGTGACAGTGTAGTCACCGGTAGATGAGCAGCGGCAACAGTTGGCTGGGGGCAATGACCCCCTGTAACTACAGAGAACTTTTGGTGAAAGGCCTGAAAATGTGACTGTCACCCAAAATTGAACTCACAGTTCAAACTTTCTTGTCTCATGAAGTCCAAAGGGATTTCTGTGATATTTACGTTCCAAGTACCACCTGACTTTGAAAAGCTCTAGGGCTGCACTATCCGTTATTGTGGACTTCAGTCACCTGTGGCTATTTAAATTAACAACCGTTAAATTGAAGATTTAGTACTGCATTTCAGGTGCTCAATAGCCACCAATGACTGGCAGATATCACACCATTCCATCATGACAGAAAAGTCCATTAGGCTTTGCTGTTCTTGAAAGTAGTACCATTTTATTTCAATTATTCATTTCTAATGATAGCTCAGAGTAGATGACTCCTGTTTCCACCATGGAAACCACGGGATACAGTTCTGGGAGAGGGCTCAGTAAGGTGCCAAGCTCTTCTGATAAAACAAAGCACTGAACCCCATGCTTGAGTACCACCAAGGAAGCCTCCAGGTATGCTGGCTGTTTGATCAATGGTTCTTCTGACTTCTGTCCCTGAGTTCTGCTTTCCCTGAAGTCATCTCCTAAGGGTTTCTATTTGGGCCATCATGCTCACCCCAGGTGCATACTATTTTCTAACAAAAGCTCAGAGCTCCAAATGGACTCAAAGTCTTTCTTTTAGTAAGAGGTCAGGTGAAAACCATCAAAAAACCTTTAAATAGGGAAAGTGGGGATGGAGGAGATGGGTACACATGTTTTGTGCAAGAAGAGTTGGGCCCACAGTCCCAAGGGGCTAACAGACCCCGTCCCTTGCTCTCTTCTGCACACAGAGCACATGGCTTTGCAGGATGTTCCATGGTTTCTTTCACACCTGGGAGTCTTCATGCAGTTGGGCAGTGTCTCGTCTTGCTACGGCATAGCTCCTTTTGTTTCCACAGTTCCAAACCTGCAGTCTCAAGTGAGACTTCGTCCTTATATGGAGGATTCATCTCTTGCAGATTTATAATAAAGTGCCTTTCCAATAAGTGGAAAAAGATCCACTTGGTAAGAATTATACACAAATAGAGTAGCCAGGTCATTAGTTTTAGATCCAAATTTGCTAAAGTGATGATGGTTTGGGTATAAGTTGTTTGTGGTCATGTTGAAGCATCCTCTTGGAAGAATCATTTTTCTTTCTAAAATAACGTTAGTAAACAAGAGAAAATAAGGCAAGGAGTGAATTACACTATTCCAGAATGGACTTATGATCTATGGGAAATCTACCTTTAATTTGGACTTATTACTGGAGTAGTCAATAATGAATTGCTGAGTCTGTGAAGGACTAGAGATGAAATGGATGGGAAAATGGAAGGATTTTTTTTTCCCAAATACTTTTGATGGTGATTACCTGATTTTTTTTTTTAAAGAGAAGAGTGAGAGAGAAATGTGTGTGTGTGTGTGTGTGTGTGTGTGAGAGAGAGAGAGAGAGAGAGAGAGAGAGAATGAATCAGCTTTATTTTTTTCATCTGTTCTTTGTTTCTCCAACACTTAGTTATATATGTGGTGCTGGGGTGCAAACCTGGATCCTTGCACATGCTAGGCAAGTGCTCCAACCCCTGAGCCACTACTCCAGCCCCTGATTTTGTTTCTAAAGGCTAGGGATTAAACTCAGGGGCTATTCTCCCAGTCCTGTTTATGTGTTTTGAGATAGAACTGAGCCAGGCACGGTGGTATATGCCTATAATCCAAGTGGCTTAGAAGGTTGAAGCAGGAGGATTACAAATTCAAAGCCAGGCTCAGCACTTTAGTGAGTCCCTATGCAACTTAGTGCTGGGGATACGGCTCAGTGGTTAAGCACCTCTGGGTTCAATCCCTGGTACCCACGTCCCCCCCAAAAGAAAAAAATAGAATTGATGAGACAGAAAAGGGAGGAAAGATGATAGAGAGGTTAAGGAAGGGAATAAAATTCCACAGGAGGCAAAATCCAGAACTAAGGAGAAGAAAAGATAGAAGGGGGTATAGGTTAACTTGTGGAGGGAGTGAAGGATATTGAGGGAACACCTGCTTCCTAACTTTCATTTACTCTGTAAAGAGACGAGTCATCTACTAAGCAAGAAGAGGGTAGGAGATCTGGGATGGGTAAGTACTGAAATAGTCATTATGTGGAGTACAGGGACAGGAGCAGTCAAGAAGTGCACAGGACGAGGTAATGCAATGAGCAAGAGAATGAATGAGGGACGGAAGGAAAATGGTCTTTTTCACCTCAAAAACACAAATGTATTGGTGATATGGATATCAATGGGTGTTAACCAAGGAATACTTGAGAGACTGAAGCCAGACATAATTATTTTTATCATATTTTATACAAAATAGGCATTTACATAAATTTTACTTTGGAAAATCCTAGGCAAAGTATACATAATCATATTTAATGGGAGAAATACTTTATGGGAGATATAATTCTAACTGGCACAGCAAAAGTAACAAAAGTGTACATTTATATACAAATGATAAGAATAGGAACCAAAAGCATTATGAACAAAGAACATGATATAATTCATTTCCTCCTGACAAAGGAGGGATTCATGTCAGTCATCCCAAATCCAATGCATTCCACATTATCAAAGCAAGCCCTGGCTTCTGCAGATATTTTACCTTCTTAGAAGGAAGTTTTATCTTTTCACCCCAAAAGTAAAGGAACAAAATCATTGTAAGAATTTTTAAGTGCACAGACTGCAAAATAAGAGTAATTACCTCTGTCATGTTAAAGCACTTGGGAAATTCAGTCATTTTCTGGGTTGTCTCGTGTTTTGCTGCAGTGATTGTCATGATCTTAATAATCAATGAAACAAAGAGCAACGTCTATCAGTTTTCTTGTCAGGTGCATAATGCTTTTCAAATCAATTCCAGAGTACTGGAACCATCAGACTGACCAGTCCTCTATGGGTAATAAACTTGACAGGGATATCAGTTAACTTGCCCCAGGTTAGGTGGCTCCCTGTTGGCAAAGCTATGACTAGAATGCAGATGTCTTGGTTCTTGGACTAGTGCAACCCTACTATGGATCAGCAAGATAAAAAATCCCCAAAGGACATTGCACGCATCGGAAGCTACCAGAAGTGATATAGAAATATACCAAGTGTACCACTGACAATGTGAAGAAACACCTAGATTTCTGGATCACCAGGGGCAACTAGTGATCTAAATTTACAAACTGATAATGAGCATGTAATGTGATGGGTGCTGATTTTATGAGCTACATGCCCTGAAAGTTTTAATTGAAAGGATCCTTGGTGAAAAAAATGGAATATTTTAATATGAACCATTTGATTCCTATAAATATCAGTTTTCATGCTGGGTTGATATTAAACCATGCTTTTGGTTGTAGTTATTTTATCTCTTCTTTTTAGAGCAAAGAGCTCATAAAAATAAAAGTACTGGCTGACATGGCAGTGGCACATCTGTAATCCCAGTTACTTGAGAGGCTGAGGCAAGTTTGAGACCAGCCTGGGTAATTCAGCAAGATCCTATCTCAAAATAGAAAATAAAAAATAAAAACGTGCTCAGTGGTAGAGCACTTGCCTACTTTGCCTGGCCCTGGGTTCAATCCTCAGCATTGAAAGTAAGATGCTAAAATAATCTATTTAAATAGTTAACTTTTGCTATATTTGGGAGATACCATCACACAATCAAAATGAAATAATTTGGAGATCAGGAAATAAAATAACAATACCACCAATAAAACCAAACTACTTCTAGGTGTTTTTGCTTTGAATATCATTACAAGCATCCTATAGATTTAATTATTCTAAGGAGTGAATCACCTTTAAGTCACAGTAGAAGTTTTTTATGTATTTTTAGAAAACTGATTCTATTAAGTACATTGAGAATTGATTAACAAAAATTCTCATGCGTGTACCTAACAGAGAGAGGCATGTTAGGCCCAAACTCTATGCCATTCTGTGCTGTCTATGAGTTATATGATATTGGTTTTATACACTGGGCATCTTGTCTGGTGCTTGCAAATGACAAGGCAATTCCTCTCCATCACAGAACTCAGCATTCTGTAAGTATAGGGCCAAATTACAGTCCAATTACCACAGGGGAAGAAAACCCCATCCAGCCACTTGTTTGTTAATCTTAGAATGAGATCACTTTATCCAACCATTTGTGCCATAAATCATCCTTTTGAATTCGTTGCCTCATTTTAGTCAAGTAGTCGAAAGTAAAAATTTCAAAAGATTATAAATATCTATTTTGTAAAAAATCATAAACTCTTAAAGTAGTCAGCCTGCAGTGTCTGTAGTCACTCTGCCCATTGGAATCATCACCTGGACAGCCAGATAATAAAGATTTTGAAAGGTTTCCAATTGTTTCCTAAGTGAAGATAGTGTTGAGAGCCACTGCGTGTGAGAAGACAGATCTCATTATGAGCTGACTGCAGCTCTGCGTTTGGAAGGACCTGGAATGTCTAACGGAGACCCTAAGAAACCACACATTTGCTTTCTAGTCCCTATCAAATTGTAGCTTCTGCAGGTAAGTTTGCACACTATGGTTTAGATTTTCTCATGTGATCTGGCTAAAAAGCAGTTGCACAAATACTGCAGAATTCTACATCAGACTATTGTAAATTTCAGAATCTTGTGCTAAGGATTGTGAAGTACTTTTGGGAGTTGGAATTAACATGCTGATAATTCTCCTTTTATGTGATAGGCTTCAAAATAAATAAACCCTGGGGCTGGAGCAGTGGCTCACCGGTTACGGTGCTTGCCTGGCAGACGCAAGTACCTGGGTTCAAACCCCAGCACCACATACACAATGAAGTCTTGGGGCGGTGGGAGCCACGTGAAAAACTAAATAAAAATTCTTTCTCTCTTTCTCTCCTTCTCTCTCACTATCCCTCTCTCTTTAAAAATAAATAAATAAATAAACCCCAAAGAGTGTATCTCAGGATTTTCTAAAATAAAATTTGTTCCAAGGTATCTGCATCTTTGGTTTCATGTTACATCACTGCATCATGGTTTTTGAATGCTGTCAGTAAGTAAAAATATTTGAATCATTTTTAAAATCTTGAATAATTCATAAGGTTAAGACAAGTAAGCTGTTAAAGCCATTCTCACTGGTTCTAGGTGAAAGGGCATATTAAAGCCTGCCATTTGTGGGGATTTTGAAGATGAGAACTGGTTCTAGGAAGGACTGAAGAACAGGCCAGACAGACTGGGAGTAGAGGTGGGAAATGTGCATGAAGAGCTCTAAATGTAGCTGAGGAAAGAACAGCAAATGGAAATGCTGAATAACAAAGTCACAAAGAAAACTGAATACTAGGATCAAGTGTTCAGCCAGCCCAAAGCTTCTCCAGCCTTGTCCCTCCTTCCTACCCAGGACTGGTTGCCTAATTCTGGAACCCAGTGCGAAATGCAATCAAGGGGTCCATTGTTTAACATTTCAAACAGAGCATTCAACTGAGAGGATGCTTCTCCGTGCAGGACCCTGAGACAGCATGGCTGCTCTTCCTTTTCTGAAAGGGCTCTCAATTCACATGCCAAGCATGCTTAGGCTAAGGGCAAACCTGTTGCATCTTCTTGACTAGCCAGGGCTCTCCACTTTTAATTTTGGTAAGGATGAATTCCACTTATTATTTCATGTTATAGGGACCAAATGAAAAGTTACAGGATGCACTTAACATTGTTAAAAATTATATGTGGTTTATTTTCTTATAGGCACCCTTTCAACTGAGAAAATGATTTCCCTGGCCACATTTCAGTGAAGGATAAAAATATCTGACCCAAAAACAAGCAAACAGCTTACTTTTCCCCCTTTTGAACAGTGCTTGGTTTTAACATTCAGGGAGATGCAGGTGTGTGTAGACAGAAGAAACAGAGCATGCAAGAGAGAGGATTGGGGGACAGAGAGAGAGAACACAAAAAGCAGAGGAGAAAAATCTCCTGAAGGCCACGTGACCCTTTCCCTCAGAAATTTTCAGACTGTGATTGACTTTTACTCCAACGAATGTGCACTCATACTTTTAGTAGGCCTTTAAATATGGCATGGTTACTTCAAAAATTGGGGCATAATCTTTTCCACTAACTTTCTGAGCATGAGTTTTGTTTGCAGACTACTCTCCTGAAAGGTTGGGAGGAAGTCCTAGATATTGTTTTCAGCAGAGGCTTCCTGCTTTTCAATTTGGAGGTGAGGGGTTATTTTGCAATAAATTTTATCATATGCTTTCTGGCCTAAGGATTATAGAAGTAGTATATGGGTGGAGAGAAAATACTTTAAGAGTTTGGATAAATTTATGATAAATAACACTGAAAGAACATTAGAAACAGAAGGTTGTAATGGGAATATATACATCATCAGATTCCTGATTCACATGAAAAGATACACACTAATTCAGAATCTGTCAACATTTGCATTTAAAGCATCCTCCCCACCATCCCCAAAGAAATTGACTTCCATTTATTTAAACTTACCTTGATAAAAGAATAACATATAGGGGCCAGTACTTCCTGATCTTGGGTTGTAAGAAGGCGGCTCTTTACCCTGTCCTGGCCTAAGCAGGTGACATATGCGCACCTCCAGGCTACAACATTTGTGTGATACCTGGCTCAGCACCATGAACAGTACTACCTGGAGGAATTTTGTTTTTAATGATGATAATTAAGTTAGAACCAGGTGTTCCAGTTTCCATATTTCCAAAATATATTACCACCTACATACTGACAGCTGACCCCTAATTCAGTTAACTTCAGTAGGTGGATAATTAACATGAAATTTTTGAGGGACTGTTCAAGCTAAACTGTTTTATAATTTAGATTTATATTTTTACGTGATCAATTTTTAAAGATATTATTAAAGCCACTATGTACAAAGAAAAATTATATATGTATATATTAAATATTTTATAAGTTATGAAATAAATAACACTAAAAATAAATGTCAAATTGTGAGTTCAACTTTGCCTTCTTTTTAAATATAAATATATATTTTTAAATTATAAATTTAGACTTTTTCCCTAGAATTTTAGAGTATTCTCCATGAAATCTTCAAAATTACAAATGCAGGACAAAGTCTGGGTTTCAATCACTCATGTTTTAAGCACAGAATTCTCACCAAAGCCGAGGAAGACATACAAATAGAGCTCTCTTCCCACCTAGTCAGAGTCTATGGAGATTTGTTATATATCGTAAATATTCTTCAATGGTTAAATATATTTTTCAAAAAATAATAAATCTTATGATGTCTGAACATTACAATAATAAAGTAGGACATTTCTCTCAGTTAATATCTTTAATATTTTCTATGTAGAATATACTATTTTTTTTCTCCACCAAAATAACAATATATTTGAAGGTGGGGACACTAAAGATTTTAAATGCACTTTTGAAATCTTGGTGTAGAAACAACTACTATTCTAGTAATAAAATTAAAATAATTTTAAACATTTCCATTAAGAATTAGGGGCATCATTCTCCTTGATTTCCCTGTAGGGACAGATACTCATATACCATTCTAGAAGCTTTCCTTTTGATATATTCAGCAATGGAAAAACTTGCATCAGAGTGGAATCTAATTTACTCCTCAAAAGATCTCTAGTAATATCCTTAGGGGGATATTAGATAAAGCTCGCTTAACAATAGCCCTTTTCCCCATATATTCTAGAAGGGTCTACAAAAGCTATTAGATACTCATTTCAGGGTCTGGAGAATTAACTGAGCCTCCACTTGGCAGACTTTCCCAAATGGCTTACACCACAGGATTTATCTTCTTTGAAATAGCTCATCTCATGAAGAATAAATGCTCTGCCTTTATAGCATTTCAAGCTTCCATATTTCTGGGGACATAAATGTCTAAAGTAAGGAAGTGAATTAGATCTCCAGATTGCAAAAGCACAGAAATGTATCAAGGGAAATCGGGAGTTAAAACAAACAAAAATCTGTAAATCACACTGCAGTTGTTTTCCTTCCCTTCTTCCCTCTCAGATCTTCCTGCCCTTACTTGCTGTTTTTGTCTTTTTCTCATGGAAACCCAAGTCCTTCAGCACAGGGCTACCAGCAGATGTCCTGAGATCTGCCGCCTGGAACTCAGTCTAGAGAGGAATGCATGGCTCCTTGTGCCCCTGCGGATGTGAAAGCAAGGCCCCATCAGTTTGTCCTCTTCCAGGGGCACCAGCATTGTCCCTTGAGATGGGTCTAACAGTGCTACGTTTGATCCTTTTCTCGAAGTTCTTGTAATCGTTTTTCGAGGCGATCCAATTTGGCGAGATTTTCCTTCAGCAGTTTGCTGTCTGGAACCAGCAGTAAGGCTCTCTCATAATAAGTTCTTGCAGACACATAGTCTCCCTGTGGGGGAAAAGAAAGAACGATTATATTCTGAGACAGAGAAACTGACCCTTTGCCCAACCTAATATTAGCGTTTTCATAAGGAAGCTTTGTGTCTATGTGCTGTTTTATTGTTTGGTACTTTTGGAGAATCCATTTGTTTTAAGTACCAGACCAGCTGGAGAATGTGAAGGATAAGAGTTACACCATAAGGTTAAATGGCAGGAAAAAAACTGATTTTCAGTTCTACTAATGCAGGGTGTGAGGCTATCATTTAATAGTGTTCCCAAGGGACACTGTTTATAATAAAATGGAGCCACACTTAGAAAAGAGAGAGAGGAAATGGGTGGGGTGGTTTTGAAACTGCAAAGAGCAATAATTAAATGGTTTAGGTATCCACTGTTATCGACTTAGTGGTAAAAGTTATGCTAATCTTCAACTTAAACCATGAAAGTAACTTTTGTCTAATACAAGCTTCACAGAATGAAAATAGTTGATGAGAACGTGGGGTTAACTCTGTCTACAACCCTGGGTGTGTGATGATACCTAACAGCTACATACTCAGGGCAGGAGAGAAGGTATGTCATTCTGACCTGCTAAACAAACCTGCCCCCACCCTCCTTTGGCATCCATCTGTTTTGTTTAGTGACTTCCTAATTAGCAACCATATGTGCCTGGTCCCAGATGGTCTCTGCCAAATTAGTCACAGCCATTAGCTTTTTTCCAGCCCCCTTTCTGATACTAAATGTATTACTCCCTTATTTGGTTCACCCTTTCAGATCTGTGAAAACCTGCCTAGGAATGTGAAGAGTTCTTCCTATTCTAAAAAAAGGATGAATTTGCTCTACCTATTCTCAGTTATGACATCGAGTTAGCAATCTAAATTTCCATCACAATTTAAAATTATGTCTCTTGGAGTGAAAGTTACTAGCTAGCAACTAGCAACTAGTATTTATTGAGTGCTTAATTAAGTACCTTCCAATAAGTTACCATGTGTCAAAAGCTTAGCACGTGCCTGATACATAGTGGACTCTCAATGTGATACCACCATTGTTGTTATTAAATGTCTATTCAGGTTGTGTAAATGTTGCTTATTTCTCATAGTGTTCACTTGTCATACTATGAAAGGGAGCAGAAATGATAGAACAAGAAGTTGTACATGGAATCCAGGTGGTGGCAAGCACAACACAGGAAAGTGTTAACACTCAGTCTGAAGAGTGGCTAAATAGATTGCTGAGAAGTGAGAACTTAGATTTGCTATATTCAATTATTATTTTTCCAACTCCAGCATCTACCTTGCAAGCCTTCTGATTTTTATCAAGCTTAGCACACAGTTGCTGACAACCACACATTCATAGCTGTTAGAGTCTTCTCAAAATATGTTTCTATTTCAGTTGAGTTTGAAATTGTTCTTTTAGGAGGTTGCCCTTACTTTTGGTCTTATACTGCCATGACATCTTCTCTGATCACCAGGTTTCTCTGTCCTTTCACACCAGATCTATTCCATTTTCTCTCCCTCTAATTGCTACATTCCTGATTAAACTGGAAGACATATTTTCTTTTTAAAAAAAATATGTCCTTACTTCAGTGTTTCCAACTGCATGCTAGTTAGGGAGTTTGAACTGTCCAGTTTCTAGAACTGTGCTAATAAGATAGCCACTAGCCACCTGTGACTATTTGGATTTAATTACAATTAATTAAAAATTCAATTCCTCAGATGCATCAGCTACAGTTCACATGTTCAACAGCCACATGTGGCTGGTGGCCACTTCCATGGACACTGCAGATACAGAACATGTCAATCATCACAGAAAGCTCTACTGGACAACATGCCATTCCGGAAATCAACATTACTGTTATGAGGCAGTACTAGAATTACTCTTAGTAATATGGTTTATATATTTTTTTTGGTCCACCTATTTCATCTTATATATTCATGGAAAGTATTAGAGGCTGAGGATCTCTAATGAGACAATGCAAAGTGCTTCAGACTCTGAATCTTTAAGAGCATTAATAACATGATGCAAGTACAGAATTCCATACTTAACTTCATGTGATAGGTCACCTGTCAAACACTAGAAATACTGTATAAAATTACATTCAGGTTATGTGTATAAAAAGACTTAAGTGAAACATAAAGGAATTTAGTATTTGGTCTCGAGTCTTAGTCCCAATATATCTCATTATGCACAGGCAAGTGTTCTGCCTCACCACCCCAGCTCAAATAAAAATCAGAAATTCTGGTGCTATGTGTTAAGGATAAGAAATATTCAACTTGTATCTTTTATTACCAAGTAGATGACCATGGAACTCATGGCCTTTCCCCTTCTCCTCATGTCACCGCCTTGCAAAGCCTTAGCCCAACCCTCCACCTGCCCATTGCCCGCAGGTCTGCCTAAGCTTCCCCCAGGCCCAGCAGTGAGATAACGCTGCCCGCTGCACACGCTATCTGGCCATGCAAAAGACATAGAAAGTTCAGGATTGTTCTTTAAGGCCTCATAATGATAATCCTGCATCCTGACAGCAGCATCAAAATGATTACATCCCAGCCACATGTCTGCTCCCTGTACTGATATTAGAATGTATCATATGAATTCACTGCAGACCATTTTAAAACTGTGAGTGTGGCGATTTTGTAATGTTCAACCTAACACACAGTGTCTGCAATAACAACAAAACAAAGCATAAGCTGGCTTTTCGTTACTGCTAGTTACATTTTAAAATAACATACTCAATAGGTCCTTCTCAGATCTCCGGGCACATTGCCAAGGGAAGTACCTCTAAATTTAAAGCACTGGGGTCAACTATCCAATAAATACATGGTTTTGTATATTTATAGACTTTTCACATACTCAAGTGTATATCACACTTTTTCCAATTAACAACTGAACCCATGACTTTAATTGCTACCATATTCCCTCTGAAAAAATACTGAGCACATTACTTAAAAATATAACTATATAATATACGACTTAAAATATTTAAACTTATTATTTTACTACTTTCAAGTAAGCTCATTCTGTTTCCCAACAGATGTTGCTGGACACCCTTGAAGGTCAGAACCGAGTTCCTCAACTAGGATGAAGGTC
>PVKS010021948.1:22167-34532 GCA_004027875.1 Aplodontia rufa | reverse complement strand
ATGACAGACCCATAGCCAGCATTATCCTCAATGGAGAAAAACTGAAAGCATTTCCATTGAACTCAGGTACTAGACAAGGCTATCCAATCTCCCCTCTCTTGTTCAATATAGTCCTTGAAACCCTTGTCAGAACCATCAGGCAAGACAAGGAAATCAAAGTTATTCATATAGGAAAAGAGGAAGTTAAGTTATCTCTATTTGCTGAAGAAATGATTCTGTACCTAGAAGATCCACTAACATCAGCCAGAAAACTCCTAGAGCTTATAGGAGTTTTCAGCAAAGTAGCTGGCTACAAGATCAACTCCAGCAAATCACTAGTGTTCATTTACTCCAGCCACAAATTCGCAGAAGAAGAAATCAGGAAATCTCTCCTATTCACCATCTCCTCCAAAAAAATGAAATACTTGGGCATTAAACTTACAAAGGATGTTAAGGACCTCTACAAAGAAAACTAAAACAGTAAAAAAAGAAATTACAGAAGACCTGAATAGATGGAAAAACATTCCTTGCTCATGGTTAGGCAGAATCAATATAATAAAGATGACCATTCTACCCAAAGCTCTATACAGATTCAATGCAATCCCTATCAAGATACCTATGGAATTCTTCAAAGATATAGAAAAAGCAATACTTGAGTTCATATGGAATAACAGGAGACCCAGACTAGCCAAAACATTACTCTATAGAAAGGAAGAAATAGGGGGTATCTGAATTCCTGACCTGAAATTATACTACAGAGCCTTAGTAGTAAAAACAGCATGGTATTAGTATCAAAACAGAACTGAAGATCAGTGGAACAGAATTGAAGATCCTGAGACAAACCCCCATATCTTTAACTATTTGATATTTGATAAAGGGGGCAAAAGCATAGTGTGGAAGAAAGATAGCCTGTTCAACAAATGGTGTTGGACAAACTGGACAGCCATATGTAGACAACTGAAGCTGGATCCTTACCTTTTGCCCTGCACAAAAATTAAATCAAAATGGATCAAAGACCTGGATATTAAGCCAACAACTTTAAACTTACCAGAAAAAGAAGTAGGGTCATCACTACAACATATAGGAGTCAGCAGCTACTTCCTTAACAAAACTCCCATGGCTCAATCTGTAAAATCAAGAATAAATGAATGGGATGAAATAAAACTAAAAAGTTTCTGCACAGCTAAAGATCTAATCAAGAATGTCAAGAGAGAACCTACAGAATGGGAGAAAACATTTGCCTGCTACACCTCGGACAGAGGGCTAATATCCAGAATATTCAGGGCACTAAAGAAACTAAAGTCCAAACTCACAAATAATCCAATCAATAAATGGGCTAAAGAACTCAAAAGGAACTTCTCTCCAGTGGAAGTCCAGAAATCCCATAAATATATGAGAAAATGCTCTACATCATTAGCTATTAGGGAAATGCAAATCAAAACTTCAATGAGATACCACCTCACTCCTGTTAGAGTGGCAAAAATGAAAAATTCGAACAATAACAGATGCTGGAGGGGCTGTGGGAAAAGAGGAACACTGTTACATGCTGGTGGGACTGCAAACTGGTTCAGCCACTCTGGAAAGCAGTGTGGAGAATCCTTAAAAAATTAAGGATGGAACCACCTTATGACCCAGCTATCCCTCTCCTGGGGATTTTCCCAAAAGACTTAGAATCAGCATATTATAGTTATGTGGCTTCCTCAATGTTTATAGCAGCTCAATTTACTATAGCCAGATCATGGAACCAACCCAGATGCCCCTCATTCAACGAGTGGATACAAAAACTTTGGTACATATATACAATGGAATACTACTTGGCCATTAGAGAAGACGATATTGTGGCTTCTGTTATCAAATGGATGGAGATGGAAAGAATTATGCTAAGTGAAGTATCCCAATCTCAGAGACTCAAAGGTCGAATGGTTTCTCTCATCTGTGGAAGCTAGAATACATGGGGAAGCAGTAGGTTAAATGGCTAACCTAACAATAACTTCAAATTGTATGATTCTCAGAGTAATAGGGGATGGCTCTCTAGGATACTTGGAAACGTAGGAAGGGGCATTGGGTGTGGAAGGGTATTTAAAGAACTCCTAGGAGACTGGAGAGTGGGAATATAGGGGAACCATCTCAGAAACAGATGTTGTTTCTCCACAAAATACCCATTTAACACAAGAATTCTTCTGGGGGAAACTGCAACAGGTGAAACCCAAGGTGGTCATCCATGTTTTGGCATAACAAATTATATACATTGGTCATTGATGGTTTGATAATGTTTCCCTCTCATTTGTATCTCTATATAATCTTAAATAAAAAAAACACATCACTGCATACTTAGAAGAATTTCATCTTTCAGTCCCTGAACATGCCTATCTTTTCATATTTATATTTGTGAAATAAAGCTAATTCTTGCTAGTTTAGAAAAATGTTGTTATAAATGATCCTGTTAGACTACTCAGTACATCACATCTCCTAAATTTCTCTTAAAACTGTAATGCAGATTTTGTTCCTGTCTCTTGATACCAGAATCATAACTGGGTTTTACTTCATCATGAGGTCCTTAGAGAAATGTTGTAAAGACAAATGCAAATATTACAGATCTTTCTTTCCCTAGAAACAACAAAGATTTTGTCTAGTTTTTCCTTAAGGGCTGGATCCTGTCTGAATGGTCCACTAGGGCTCCATTTAGTGTGTCAAAACATTAATCCACTAAATGGTGCCTGAAGGTTAATGCAGTCTCTGGGAAAGACTGACCTACTCCCAGGGGCCTTTCCTTGGTGAGAAGAGTCCTCCACATTGAACAGGGAGTGCTGCCCTGGAAGAACCAGTTAGCAGAAAGCTGCTGAAATCAGTGAGGTGGACACCCAGGGTCCCCTGGTAAATGGTACCTTTGGGATTTGAGTATAGGAGTTGCCTTATTTCATACAAGGAGGAAATTATAAATGATTTACAATCTTTTGACACACTGAAACTTTAAGTAGAACTTATTGGGGACAAAGGTATTATCACCAGTAAAATGGGATGGTAGTGATGTGTGTGTGTGTGTTGAATTCTTTACCTTCACTGAATCTCCAGACAGTGGAGAGAATGGACTAAAACAGAAGTCACACTTTAATTTTCATAGATTAAATAAAATCAAGTGAAATGTATAGAATGATAGAGTTGGAAATAACCTAGCAGAACTTCCCCTGCTCTATTTTTAAAATGAGGGAACTGAGGTTGAGAGAGGTTGGGAGGGGTAGGAGGCTGATGATAATAACAGCTGCCAAATCCTGAGCTCCCCCCCCCAACCCCCACCACCTGCCAATTGTACCAGGCATGACACTGAACCCACCATGGCTCTGAAATGTAGGAATTGTAACTCTTATTTTCCAATAAAATTGAAGCTTTGAAACATTGAATAACTTACCAAAGGCTAGTTATAGCTGGTAATTATTCCAGCATGTTTACTCCATTGACTGATGATAAAGACTTTAAATGTATTGACCCAATTGCTTTTTACACTCTTATATTCTGCACTGTATCCTTACATCTAAGATTCTAGACTTGCTGCCCGTCTTCTTCCACTTAAAGGTCATTCTCTTGTGAAAGGCCTTACTTTTGTCCTTATTCTTACATTGTGTTCACCAGGGCACAGGTGACGCCTGGTTACACTCAATTTTCAGCCTGCCCTACCCCTGTATTTGAGCAGCTTCCCATTATCCCACATACCTGGTTCACCAATTAGCCCTATTGATCTTTCTCCACTATATAAAATTTGTCCTCTTCTTTGCCTCTCTTCTGCCACCACCCACGTCCAAGCTACCATCATATCTTATCTAAACTGCTGCAATAATCTTTAGGCAATTCACATTTTCTTCTACCCTGCTCCCCATCCTGTTCTTTAAACAGCAGTCAGAATAATCTTTTAAGCAGTTATTTAACTCTTGATCTCTGTGTGTGCCAAATCTTCTAGGAGTTTGCCACTGATTATGGAGTAAAACTGAGGGCCCACCTTAATCAAATCCCTGTCTACTTTTTTATTTCATCTCAAATCATCCTCTGCGCTGCTCACTCTGCCTTAGCCCACTGACAGTCTCTTTGAACTTCCTGAGCTTGCTCCTGCCTCAGGGCATTTGCAATCACCATTTCCTTTACCTAATAGCTCTTTTGCCAAACCATACCCAACTCCTTCTTGTCATTCAAGTTTCAGCTCAGATTTCACCTCCTCTGAGAAGCATTCCCTGAACACTCATTGTGAGGGACTTTTGAAGAGGTAAAGAGGTCAAAGAGCTCTCCAAGGTAGCAGGGAAAGCTAGTGATGGAGTTGAGGCCAGAATGAAGCTTTTTCACTCTCATTTCCATGTTCTTTCCAATCTCCAATGCTATCTCCAAGTATTTTTTTTTAAAATTTGAAGCACAGGAATCTGGTCCAAATCTTTCAGATTATCACTTTGGTCAGGGATTATAAATTCCAGCAGCACCGAGGGCAGAATTTCCTTCTGATTTTCCCTGGTGTTGTATTCTCTGCACTGGAGGATAAGAGGAGCAGCCAGGCCCAACCTGCTCTCAGCTCCTCCGTACTCCACTGACAGGCTGTTGTGGGGCCAGCTGTGCAAACATGCATAAATACTTGCCCAATGCTGTGTGGAGGAAAAACTTCATGCCCCACTGATGTATCTGCATTCTTTATCTTCACAAAGTCAACTTTTATGTCATAATGACTAATTGTGCACTTGATGTTTATGTGTACAAAATCAAAAATAAAGGCTGCCTTTTATTGAAGATCTGTTCTGTGATAGGTGATTCTTACATATATTATCCCCAACATTCAGAGAAGTGGAAAAACATTTAAGTGGCCATCTGAGTGATGCCAGAGACTGTGTTCTTTCTAGAACATTTTGTTGCTTTTCAAATAATAAATGTATCTCAAGAGCTGCCCTTTAGGTGTAATTTGCAATGTTTTCCACCTCAGTTCTAGCCTTTTCTGCACTCTTCACATCCCTGACATCATCACTCCAAGGCTTCTATCTATTTCTTAGCTACTCATTATGTGAACCTTGCAAACAAATATATTATTATATGGCTTTGCCAAAAGTAGTTGAACAGAAAGGAGGCAGGTTCTTACCTTATTAATCAAATGGAAAAAGCCATTAGAATGGAGAACTGTTGAGGGTCTTGCTGTGGGTGTCTCAGATCACATCATACAAGAGGCTGCTTCTCCTTACATGCTAACCCATTTTCAGCAAATATACCCACATCCTTGTCTGGATTCTACTGTATCTGCCTTCACCTGATCCTGATTCACATGTGTAAGTAACCATCCCACATGAGGATTCACTCTAATCTTAGCTTCATGAATACAGACTCTAACTAGTATAACCAGTCACCTCAAACCTAGTGTCAGGAAACAGCTTCAATAATACATCTAGTAGCTGTTAAACGTATGAAATAATATTCCCCTCATATGAATTCTGGGCTCATTTTTAGTACAGAAGATTATTTAAGAAGTACGTTGAAAAAGTCATGACTGTTTTCTTCTTTCTTAGCTACACGATGAGATCGCACTGCCTGGCCGTGATCATGCTTATGAAAAGTTGCTTTTTACATCTTCTGGGCAATAATCATCACTCATTATCATTTTCTTGGCATGGACTTTCTTTGCTGGAGAAGTTATTCAGAGGCTCCCACACCCTGCTCAGTGACCCAGATAAGTAAGAGAATATCAACTTCTCTGCAGTGCACTTTACCAGAACAGCAGTCTAGCAGCATGGATTAGTAGGAAGGGTAGAGTGGCATTTTAAAATTCTATTTCAGATGATAGAATCCTTTCATTTTGGAACATTTAACCCATTTTAAAATTAAAATATGGTGTAGAAACTGCTAATCAAAGTCTATAAGGTCATTTATACTTTTAAATTACCTGTGGAGAAAAAGATGATTGTCAGTATAGACTAGACTCTGGAGATGATTTTTGTGCTCCTAGTGGGGAAACTAATATTTCTCAAAATTCTGTGTGTGATTGGAATCTATTTCACTTTTTAAAAGGGAGGCGTGAGGGCTCTAGGGGAGATCAGGGTGCTTCTTCAGTTTATTTCCAACTCTTTGCTACTCCTTCCCTAAAATGAAGTGGGCTATGTGAGGAACTAAAGGACTAGATTGTGTTATTTTGCAGAACTTTTACCTTTTGACAGTTTTTCCTATTTCGCTATTCTCTCTTTGATTCTCTCTTTGAGGAGCTGTTATGGAGGAGAAGAAAGGACTGGTAGATATATTTGGTAGATGTTTGTTTCTTTTCTTTTCTTTTCTTTTTTTGAGAAGAGAGAGGGAGAGAGGAAGAGAGAGAAAGAGAAAATCAATTTTATTTATTATTCCATCTGGCTTTTTTGTTTCTCTGACAGTTATGTATGTGGTGCTGGGGCTTGAACCCTAATCCTTGCTCATGCCAGGCAAGTGCTTGAACTGCTGAGCCACTGCTCCAGCCCCTGTCTTTTTAATTCTTCTATGTTTAACTTAAACACATCCACACCAAAAGAAGCCAAAGATTTATATTTTAATCTGAAGTCTTGACCAAGTTTCTGTTTTAAAGTACAAGGGGGAAAAAAAACAAAGAAAAAATACCTATGTATTTCTGTAGCAAAGAGTTTCATTTACAAAGGAAGGAATCTTTCTCTGAATATGGACTCAGATTAATTCTAACCTGAAGATGGCAAAACCAAGGGTATGGCCTTCCCTGCTGGCTGAATTCCACATATCAAGATGCCACGTTACATTTTTAAGTGATCATCAGGTTGGTTGAGACTGAACTACACCTTCTTATACTTTCAAAGAGTATCAGCATCTTTGAGAAATAGGTGAGTTACCAGCAAGTCCTATTACATAAAGAATTCATCTGCTGTGATTAAAACTAAATCAGATCAACTTGAAGTGTTTTTGTAGCTGCCATGATAAAACTCATAGCAACGACAGGATCATAAATTTAACAAATATATTTTCCAACTACAGATTTACACATACTTACAAATGTTTATGGTTTGATACCATGTATAAGTAATTATAAATAATTTGCAAGAAAATCTCCTATGTTTTCTGCTTCTTGGGATTTTAGGTCTGAAATGTCTAAAAGACATGGAAGCCATACACCACATGCTAGAGTTGAAATATTGCTACATGACTCTTGGTCATTGAGGTGGTCTTTTCGTAGCACTTATGTTGCCTCGTTGGCCTTTTTTTTGGCAGAACTTTGCAGTTCTGGAACACAGGTCAGACATTTCCCTGGAGAAGGCACAGTAGGTATGGTTGAGTAGAGAGGCAGTCCACCCAGCTGGGGGTTGAAAGCATCACAGTGTAGGAATGAGGGTGTTTCTTTGTTTGAAAGGAAAGATTGGGAAGGAGAGAAGACTTTTACTGCTGAAGGTGTTCAGGAGTTCTTCCCACCTTAACATTTTTTTTCCTCTTGATATCTACATTTGGCAGCTTTATTTATGTGTTTTGCTTCAGCCAAAATGATTTTCAATTTTGATTTTCTCTTCGGCAATCTGTGAATTAAGGAAATGACTCTGGATGTAGTGACTTGACTTCTCTTTGGCAGGTCTCATGGTTTACCAGAGAGTGACAAGAGAGAGAAAGGAAGGGTGGAGAAGTGGTGGGAATAGTTGAAAGGTCTAAAATGAACAAAGAATTCAAGGGTTTTGTAGTCATGCCTGGGCACTGGGTGGTCAGAACTTTGACTTTCTGCAAATCCAGCACTTTAGGTATTCCTTAGATTATAGTTAGCTCAATGATAAGTTTGGAAATTGGTTAAAGGTTGATATAGCAAAACTTTAAAAACAAACCTTCTTCTAAAAGATAGAATCTTTTGCAGTTTCTGAAATCTTTTGGTAGATCTTAGAAGTACATTATCTATTATGGTCCATATTTTTCTTTAAAGAATGCATTCAATGAACTGAGTTCTGAAATATATATATAGTACCAAATATGATAAAAAAGAGAAGTAATCCAACTCTCCATCCAGATAAGAAAAATAAATAACTACATCCTTCCCTTCTTCTGGTGGCATGCCAAGAGTCTGGGGCTCCTCTTCTTAGGTGGTAGTCATAGGCAGCAGAGTGCGGGAAAACAAAGCAATAGCACAGCAATAGAGGAACGCTACCGGTGGGCTGAAGGACTTGGCATGATGACTGTAAGGCTTCTGATGTTCAGGGTTAGTCAACGAGCAGTTACTTGACATCTGTCTCCATTTCCTGGTCCGTAAACAGCATAATAACACTGTTTCAATAACTTTAAATTAGATACTGCATCGTTAAATGTTATGTAAGTACTCGCTAAATATTGGTTATTTTTACTGTTTGTATTTATTAAACTTACTTTTTTGAGAATCAAGATCTGAGCTTCAAACCTATATTAGAGGTAATTATAAAAGCAGTGTTTTTACCTCTTTAGATGGAGATACCATCCATTTTTATATACCTTTATTAATTTGGAATGATTTGCTAGAAGACCAATCTTTTTTTAGAAGGTGAATCTTAATGATTATAATTAGAACAGCAGATATACTAAAAACGGTGCAAAAGGGGCACTAGCTTAAGCCATAGTGAGTACTTAAGGTATTAGCTGAATTGAAAAATAAATAGTTGTAGAATGCTACTCCCTTTAAATCCTGTAATAAATAGGTAATGGCCACTTATAACTAACACCTTTGGATTTGCATTATCCTATAGTTTTTGAGTTGTTTTCTAATTAAAATTATTTTTAATAATGTTAAAAACTTCAAGATTTGTAGTGGGGATATAGCTTATTGGAAGAGTATTTGCTTAGCATATGTGAAGACTTGGGTTCAAAAAACGAAACAAGTAACAACAGAAACTCAATACAAATCAACCCCAGCAGGGTGGAGCTAGTATAGAGGGAAGACCCAGCGTTTGCTGACTTAACTGTGCCACGAACATCTAATTGGCCATTTGCATCCAGGTCTTTCCCTGGCACCATTTAACTTTTTTGCCTTTGTGTTTCTTGCCTGCTAGACCCTCCAAATCACCCCTGAAATTAAAAGACTTATTTTATAGCATTACTAATATGAGCTCAGACTGAAAATTTTCACCCTTCTTATCCTTATTCAAGCACAAAATACATATCCAGGGTCCAATTTCTTCAGAACTTTGCTCCTTTTCTGACTGATAGACTGAAACAAAGTAGCCCAGAAGAACTTGGCACACTATACCTCCCAGATACTGTTTGTATTTGTAGAGTTGTCATTAATATATTTTCAAAATTTTGGGTTTGGTTGTCTTTTGTTTCTTTAAAAATTGCCTTATTGTGAAATAATAGTTTTACCAAAATAGTTGTAAAAATAATAAAAGAAATTTACATATATTCATTAGTAAGCTTGCCACAATGTTAACTTCTCACATAGTGTAATAATCAAAACCAGGAAATTAATATTGATATAATACTATTAATTAATCTAAAAACCATATTCAAGTTTCATCAGTTGTACCACTTATGTTCTTATGTGGTAAAAGACACAATCCAGTTCCTACTTAGTATTTAATTAGGTATTTTTATCTGTTCCCATTTGGGACACTTGCTTAGATTTTCTTGTTCTTTCATGATCTTAATATTTTGGAAAAGTCTGGCTGGTTATTTAGTGAAGTGTCACTCAACTTGACTTTTCCTGATGTTTTCTCATGATTAAATTCAGTGTATATGTATTTAGGAATACCACAGAAGCAATGTGTGTCCTTTCATCATGTCAGATTAGGAGGTCCATGGTGTCAGTGTCACATAATTAGTGGTGACTTTGATCTTCATCACTTGGATAAGATGGTATCTGCCATATTTCTCCTTTAGTAACTGTGAAGGTACTAATTTTCCTTTGTAATTAATATATATTTTGTAAAGAAGATGCTTTGAGACTACAAATATCTGTCTTCTCATCTTCAGTCTACTATTTTAGTGTCTGTCAATGATTCTTTCCTACAAGTATTTGTTTTAAAGAGAGAGGGCAAGAGAGAGAGAGTGAGAGAGAAAGAGAAAGAGAGAATTGATTTTATTTTTCATCTGTCCTTTATTTCTCTGACACTCAGCTGTGCAGTGGTGCTGGGGTTTGAACCTGGGTCCTCATGCATGCCAGGCAAGTGCTCTAACTGCTGAGCCACCACTCCAGCCCCTTCTACAAGTATGGCTGTAGTGTTTGTCAGTTATTACTATTTCTTTTTCATTCATTCCTTTCACATTTACCAGTTAGAGTTTTACTGTTAAGAACAGCTGTCCCTTTATTTATGTATTATCTACGCATAATGGCATGGACTAATGGATAATTTATTAGGCTATAACCCATTACTAGTATTTATTTTTCAATAAATAATTGAGCTTTCTTAAGAAAGCTCCTCCAATGCTTTTAACATGCTTCCATTTGTAACATTTTTGGAGTACTTTCTTATTTTGGGTACCATGAATTGTTCTAGGCTCATCTATAACATCCCTGTTTCAGCACTGAAATCAGGAAATTTTCCAAAATGCCCTAGTTCCTTTTATTGGAGAACAATGTTTAGAAGCCAAGATAAGAGGCCCTTCTAGAGGGCAATTATACACATACATACATCGATACACACATATGAATGTGTATATATATGTACAAAATATGCATATATTTACATGTCTATATTTACATATTATTAAACATGAATTTTTCATACTGCCTTTAATTTGTATCCAAAATCATACGATCTTCCTTATCCTTATTGTAATTCTTGTCTCTGTTGAGAAATCTGGATTTTATTATCCAAAATATATTTATGATTTTTTCAGCCCTAGAAGGCATAAATATAGTTGTAGAATTGCTGACCCATACCTCTGTGAAAGCTAAATTTACTAAAGAGAATGCAATATAAGTATCTTTTCTCTTTAGCTTTACATGTATAGTAAACTACTTTTTGCCAGTTTCTTAATTCTTTCCTTTCCTAACCACTTCAGTGTGTGGCTATATTATTCATCAGTAATATAGTTAGGTTAATGCTGTTCAAATTCTATTTTGGCCTCTCCCAAGTCCTTGTTGATTTTATGGTTTATTTTTGGCCATGTGAAACATGGTACTAAAAATCAGAAATATACTAAAAACATATAACACTCACTTTTTTTTAAAGAGAGAGGGACAGTGAAAGAGTGAGAGAAAGAGAGAAACAATTTTTATTTAGTTTTTCATGTAGCTTTCATTGCTGCAAGACTTTGTTGCGTACATGGTGCTGGGGTTCGAACTCGCCACTTGCGCATGCCAGGCAAGCGCTGTAACTGCCGAGCCACTGCTCCAGGCCCACACTCATTCTTAACACCCTTTTCCTACCTACTCGCTGTGTTATTTTCTCTTATTTCTTAATAAAGATAGCACATTATAGATAGTCTTTTGTATTTCGGTTTTTGTACTTAGCATTGTTTCTTGCAAATCATTATCAGTTTACCTTTTTTTGAAGAGAGGTACCAGAGATTGAACCCAGGGACACTTAACCACTGAGGCACATTCTCAGTCCTTTTTATTTTTTGTTTTGAGACAGGGTCTTGCAAAGTTCCTTAGGTCCTCACTAAGTTGCTGATGCTGCTGGCTTTCAATTTGTGATCCTCCTTTCTCAGGCCCCTGAGTGGCTGGGATTACAGGCGTGCACCCAACTCGTTATCAGTCTTAATGATTTTCCTTATTCTTTTTTATGCAGTTACGTAGTGTTCTATCTTGTAGATAAACCCATAGTTTATTAATTCTCTTACATATAGGTAAGTGCACATATATAGCTTTATTACATATTTTCAAATTCCATATGCAGAAAATTACTCTAGTTTGCATTCCTAGACACGTAAGAGAACTCATGTTTTCCACACTGTAACCAATAGCTTGTGTTTTTTGTATTTTTAGAGTTTCTCCAATCTGATGGTGAAAGTGGTAATCCAGTGTTGCTTGAATTTGTATTTCTTTAATAATGAATGAGTTTAAAATCTTTTACATATTTTTAGAGCCATGTGTATATTTTTTGGTAGATTGTCTGTTCCTATCTTTTCATCATTTTTCTCTTGGATTTTGGTTCTTTGTTCCTCAATTTTTAAGAGTTCTTATTGTGGAGTCTTTAACACATTAATTTGGATATGTGCTATAAGTATTTTCTCTATTTTGCAGTTGCTTTTCAACTTTGTTTATGATGTTTGTTATGTGATTTTTAAGAATTTTTATGTGATCAAATTTATCAATATTTCCTTTTCTTCCCTCTGGATTTTGAGTCATGTTTACAAAATCATGTCCTTCATTAAGACATGGAATTTACCCATATGGTTTCATTTATTCCATTAAGCTTCCTTATCTATTTGGAGTTTTTTTTTGTGTGTGTGTGTGTATAGAATGAAGTGTGGATCAAATTTTACTTTTGCCA
>PVKS010021948.1:0-22067 GCA_004027875.1 Aplodontia rufa | reverse complement strand
TTGTCTGTTCATGCGCCAGTACCACAATATTCAAATCCCAGAGAATCTAGATTACAGCATGCTTTGCACAGGGCTGGTTTCCTCTCACAGTTTTTTCTTTTCACTGTTTTCCTGAGTATTCTTGTGTGTTTGTCTTTTCATATAAAATTTACTGTCACCTTCTCTAACTCCGTAAAAAGCTATGTTGTGTTTTATTGGCATTGTTGTAGATTTATACATTTATGGAGAGCTGACATCTTTCTAACGTTGAGTCATTCCACCCAAGAACAGGGGAGTTCTTTCTATTTGTTCAAGTCTACTTTTGTGTCTTTCAGGAGCATGCCCTTAACATTTGAATCTAATGAAGACACTCATAATGACAGGTTCAGGTCCAGAGAGTGACTGGGCACCAGCTTCACACATGACATGCCAGTAATTGCATCCTTCTTGGTATCCATTCAACTAATACTTGCTAATCCCTTATTTATCAGCCAGATGGTAGGCTCTATGCTGGATCCTGAGGATACAAAAATAAAACTCCTGGCCCCTTCCCAGGAGACACTCACAATCTAGACAAGTGAACAGGTTATTAAATTGATAGTTGCAATTATTCTTTCTTATTAAAAGCAGCCTAGTCTGAGTGAGGAAGAGTACTAGATTCAGTGTCTATGAGACATCAAGAAGAATGTTGAAATTGGTTGTATGAAACCTAGCTGGGAAATGTGTTTATAGATGTCATTTATGCATGAAATAACTTTTGCCCACAACTGAGTCTTACAGAAGATAATTTAAAAGTCTAATTGTAAAGTGTTGAAACCCTTCTTGTTCATGCATGTGTATCTGGTGAGCTAGCAAGTGGAATGTTGTAATAGTTAACTTCAGCAGCAGCTGGGACTCAGCAAGCTTCTCTACTCAGATCACTTTAATATCCTGTGGCCATTAATAATTTGACTAAAAAGGAAGCAAATCCGTAAGACTTTTATTACTCTTCCCTCCAATTTTTCTACCAGTTCTTGCAATTTAACACTGTGTGTGTGTGTGTGTGTGTGTGATGGTAATCTTGTGTATCATACTTTTAGCAAAATATATTTCCTGCTTAAATTAATAGTCACTTTAAAATTTTTTTCCTGGACTTTCAAGTTTTATTCTTCGACTCTGTGCAGAAGTCAAGCAGGATCTTAAAAAGAGTATGAATCAATGAAAATTTAACCTTTTCAAGATTGTCAGTATTCCTATCACAATAAATAATTTACTTTATGGTTATTCTTTGGCTAAATATGTAGTGTAGAATTTGCAGTCTTACATCCCCTTGTTAGAAAAGACTTACAAGTGTCAGAATGGAATAGTGATAATGAGAAGATGCTAATATGGATGCACATACTGCTGCAGAACTAGAAATAGTTGATTGTTGATACCAGCAGCAAGCATGGCATAGGAGAAGGATAGAAAGACATTTCTATTGGATTCTTTCTCTTCTCAGCTTGACAGGAGAAGGAGTCTCATTCAGTGTAGTATTTCAAAAAGAAAAAAAAAAATATTTTTTTCTGGGAGTCTAAGAGTCCAGGGGGGAAAGTTCATACAATGTGTGCTTAGAAGCTTTTCAGAATGAGAAGCAGGTGGTTATTATTCAAATACAAGCTGAAATAACTTTATGTAGGACTTGCTCAAGAGTAGCTCCTAGAATCTTACTAATCGGATTTTTTCCTTGTTAATTTTATCCCTACTCTTTTTCTGCACTGCACAGTCATTCAATTAGATCTTTTCATTCCCAAACCTCGGCCCCTCCCCATCCCCTAACCTCTTTCTTCATCCCACTTGCACTTTTCCTTTTTTATTTTCATTCTAAAGTGGTGCTACAGGAGAATTATGTAGTCCGTAAGGCTTTGTGGTTCATCACTAGCCTCAAAAATCTTCAAAGTCATTCTTTTTGATTCTTACTCCCATTTACCTAACAACAGTGCTACATCCAAAAAGCACTTAAAATTATGGATCAGAAAAATTAATGTCACCACTTTTCCTCCATCCAAAGAGTATTTATTCCAAAATTATAACTAACATTTATAAAATTCAAACTATATAATCAGATGATTTCAAAAGCAGGAAAGTTAGGTTACTGTGCCAAAGGATTACTCAATACTGAATGACAAGCTGAGAAATTTGGACTGTGGAATGAAATATAAATGTTTTTCACTAACAATAGGTATATAATATTGAAATATCTCTGGTCTTTTTCTCATTCCTTTAGCCCTGTTTCACTTTGTTAGAGTTTGTGGCACCAGAAGATGAAGGCCCACACAGCAGCTTCCACCAGTAATGGTTCCCCGACTGCTCCGGCCACTGGTGGATATGATGTCCCCACCCTGGTGCAGGACCCATGTGGACCTCCCAGCTCCTCACCACCATCTCGGCCTCTTGGCCAACCTAATGGCAAGATGACATCCTCATCTGATACAATGACATTCACTGATGAATTTCACAGGTGAAGTTTTACTCCTCAAAATCTATTTTGTTTCACTGTTCTGATGTAGAACATGTATAAAAACTTCAATACAGTATACAAATGTAACATCATTATAGAATGTATAATTACATAACAAATATATAATTATAATATAATAGTTATTAATATTAATCTATACAGTAATATGTATATAAGCTCTAGATTATGATTTCTGACCTATTTTAATGTACCTGATCAATTTTGTTGAAATATGTGCAGGACTGAAAACTTGGGACTTAATTGGTTAATAGCATCTCCATACCTGGTCACACTTTAAATTTTACAGAATAAATCATTAAAAGGAGCATTTCCAGATTTACTTGCTATGTCACTACTCTTTTTCCTTCGGAAATGTCTGTTTTGTATTTTTAAAATCCATGTAGAGGAAAGAGGTATTATTTATAAAGTGATTAAATGAAATGTTTGTTTAAGGTGCTTTTTAAAAAAATTTTCACCCTAGGATTTAGGTTTTTATCATGTTTGCATTAAAACTGGAGCTGTACAGTGGTTATAACTACATGGGACTTATTGGTTCGTTGTCCTCCATGGAACTGGAGATAGCTATAGCTTACGTCTTAGAGCAGACTTCGTTTGTTTTAGTTACTATAATTCAGGACCAGCTTTACTTCCAGTTGACAGTGCCTCTACCAGTCCTAGTCTGGGGGAGAGTAGAAGAGAGGGCAGGTGGAAGGCAGAAAGACAGACAACATGGGGAAAAGAACACTTCATGGTATGACAAAAGCTACTTCAAAAATGGGCTGGAGCGGTGGCTCGGTAGTTATGGTGCTTGCCTGGCATGTACTGGGATACAGGTTCAAACCCCAGCACTTACACAAGTAAGTATTGGAGCAACAAAAGCCACATGAAAAACTAAATAAAATTGATTCTCTCTCTTTCTCACACTGTCCCTCTCTCTTTAAAAAAAAAAAAAAGAAAAAGTGTTTCCTCATCGATTCTCACTCCCCTCCTTCAGGGACTCCAATTACATTTGACTATTAAATATTATCTCACTGTATGGAAGTTCTGTTGGTCAATTTGTTCCTTTTTATTTCTGTTTAGGTAATTGCTGTTGACTTATCTTTAGGTTTACTCATCCTTTATTTCTGTAACATTCAATCTTCTGTAAAGCTCACCCAATGAATTTTGACTTCTGATATTTCCTTTTTAAGTTTCAAAATTTTCATTTTTTTCATAGTGTTTCCATTTTTACCCAAAGAAAATTAAGAAATAAGGGACTGAGGGGTTAAATCGATTAAAGTATGTTATATACATGTACAAATGCACCAAGATGAAACCCATTAGTTCATATAATTAATATTCACTAATATAAAAATAGTTTTTGTGGGATTTCTAAAAAAGAAATTCAGGACAAATTTTATTTTCTTTACTCACAATATGTACTTCTCTGTAAATTCTTTGAGGAATTAATAATTATTGTTTTAAAGTTTCTGTTAATTTCAATATATGGTTCTGGGTCTTACTTCTAAATTTTTAATTGATGATTATATATTCCTGCTTTCTCATATGTATATACATATACTATAATACAATATTACACATGCATAAATATATATATAATACTGTAATATGTATGTGTGTGACATGGCTTACATACACACATTATAGAATCATATATAAATGTAGGTATAACAGTGTGTACATGTACGTATACCGATAAGGTTCCAGATATTGTGGATGAAGGAATACCAGAGCCTTTTTTATCTTGGTGTTAGCACTGGCAAGGGTTGATTGCAGCCTTGGATGGCTTCAGAATCCAATCTCTGCAGAGGACCATGTGACTGCTTTCTGTGCAGAAGCCCTCCTCCCCAGCTGCTTTCTCCTAGTGGAAACTGCTGGGTGAATAGATTTTTTGGGCTAACTTCTTTCAGACTCCCAGCCCAGCCCTCCAGTCCCATTTGAGGAAGGCCTGGCTACTTCCATTCTCCCCATGTAGTTTCCCCACCTGTAGCAACTCACCTGGGTGCAGGGTCTAGGTATGAAAGCAGCTGCCATTCTCTGCTCATCTGTGAAGGGCTTGTTTCTCTCTGTGATATAATTTATCAAGGCTTCCTTACTGCCTTTGTTCTTTAGTAGCCCTGTAGAAAAGCATGGTTTGCTTTTCCAATCCTTCTATATCTTAACTTGAAGATGAAGTCTAGCTTACTTCTTTGCTTCAGGGTTTATATGCCCTGGCAAAGGACCAAGGACAGAGAAATATCCCTAGAGAATTTCAGGGTATCAGTTGCTTCTGTTAACAAAGTAGGAAAAAGAAATGATGGATAATGGAATTTCCCAGGAAGATATCATATATAATTATATTTTACAAATGAGATGACAGAGGGAAGGACAGGAAAAGAGCGTGAATGAGTATAGGATTGTTAAGGACTCAGCAGCAACAGATCAGAGCACACATAAAGAAACCATGGTAATACTCACAATATTTTAGAGAAAGTAGAAAATCTTCAGTGGTCTGATGTCCCAACTCCTTATTTTACAGATATTGATATTAATTTGAGGTTCACTTGATAGACTGAATGATCCTTTTGCCTTTTCCAATGCCCTGGGACACATGTGATTAAACACCCACATTTCTTCATTAGACATATAATGAAGGTCTGTTCTTCCCTTTTCATTTCTCATATCCCAAAATCCCAGGAAGCACATATCTTTTCCTGAGTTTTAAATGTGAAGTCCTTTTTAAAAAAATCAAACTTAGATTTCATAACACAGAAGGGAAAAAAATCTAACCATCTATGCATAATGGAAAACAAGCTTTGTTAAATGGGGTTGTCATCTTTTGAGAAAAAGATAACAACTCTGCCTAGTTTATCTTAAATAGGGTGGTTATGAAGGAACAAGGGCATTTTGGATTGCATATGAATCCTTGTAGGTCTGTAGGCTATCATAGAAAAAATATGTTTACAATAGACTTCAAGCCTTTTAATACGGACTCACAGTCTCAGAAAAATTCATGCTCTGGGCATGTAAAAATTAAAATTAGAACTCATTGTAGTCGAGTAATGATTCTTCAGTCTGAAGGATCTCTAATGAGTCTTGTTAGGATATTATCCACTGTTTGATTTCAGTTTGAGCTGGGGTTAGTGACCTTGCTTTCTTTAGCAGTGTTTCTCAAAAGTTCGAGGAAAAGGTGCTTGAGAGTCACCTTCATGTTCTAACAGGAGATCAATAGTTATTTTCCTAAGGGAATTTCATAGTTCCAAATAGCTTAAATAATTCAGCCAGGAATAGCCAAGGAAGGAAAGGAAAACAGGTCTCAATGACATACACTTTATTGAGTAAACTTAGAACACAAAAGAAGACAGAAAGTCTGGAAGGTATGCACACTTTTAGGAAAAGATAGAACGAAGGTTGTGGTTGATACAAGAGCATGGTCTCTAACTGGTTATGTCAACTGTGATAATGAGACACTTGCTATTCTTTTATTTACTGACTATGACCAATGCCTTCTTTGGAATTAATGGGAATACCATAAACTAAACCTATACTAACATCCTTTCTTAGTCTTTCACAGGTAATGTTGATTAGTTATTGGCAGAGCTTTTAAAAATAGAGATTAAATTCTGCTAGCTCCCAATAGAGATGCTTTGGTAATGTGGTTTAGAAATTGTGATTGCTATCTGTAACCATCTCCAAGACTCCTAAGCACTTTGTGGTCGGCTAACAAAATGTATTAAATGTGAAAATTTTATTGGCAGACTATCCTGGCTTGTGTTTCATTCCTTTTACTTTCTATGTCTCTCCTTCTCCCATTTTCCCTCTATATCTCCTCCTCCACCACCTGCACCAGCTTCCTCCTTTTCCTTCTTTTCACTTTTTATTCCCTCTTCCAAGTTGAAATTTATCCTATATGTCCATCCCATGTAAAATCAGCCCATTATACAATAGTTTCCACTTAACATTCTGGTCAAGTTCCCAATTTCTTCTGAGCCCTACAGCTCTTCCCAATCATCTGTGGACCTTCTTTTCTAAATGGCTCACCTGAGAATCATATGTTCTTGAGTTTACTGACTTATATTCCTCTTCTATAAGTCTAAAACTCTTGAATTGCATTTTAATATTTGAATATACTCACATTTCTTCTTTGAGAAAACCTTGTGCTCATTGAATACTGTATTCTTCTATTTTTTGAGCCCTTTGTACCATAGTTGACCTTTCATTAGTAAGGAAAATACTAGACAATGTTAAGTCCCTGAATTTCTTGTTAAAGTCTTCTTTCTCATGAGCATTTTTGGACTTACATAATTTCTGAGTTGCCAAATCTGTAAGACAGTTATTATATCTCTAATGAAGTGGATAATGATTGTTAAAAAATGAAACAGAGCTGGCGATGTAGCTCAGGGGTAGGCCATTTGCCTTGCATGCATGAGGACCTAGGTTTGATCCTTAGTACTGTAAAACACAACAACCAAACACAATAAAACAATCCATGGTTGTTAAGCCCCTTAGTTTCAAGGCTGTGTGCTACAGCTGGAGCAGTATTTCCCGTAAGAATTGCCATCGTGAGATACCTTCATGGTTCCATACGGCGGATGGATGGTCCACTGAAACAACCCATTACTCTCAGAAAGGAGCTCTTTAGAAGTTTACTGGTTGGACCCTAAGAATAACAACAACAGAGCAGTCTGGTTCCTGTTGGGTGATTTAACTAAAAATCTATGGTGGTTCCTGTATAACACCAGAAGTATAACCTCATATGAACTTCAATTTAGTTTATTGTATTAGTCAGGGTTCTCCAGAGAAACAAAAGCCATAGGATATGTAAAGTTTGCATGTGTCTATGTACATAAAATAAAGAGCTTTATTTTAAGGAATTGGCTCAATTGATTGTAGAGGTTGGCAAGTCCAAACTCTGTAGAGTGGGCCAACAGGCTGGAGAATCAGGAAAGAAACAATGTTACAGTTCATGTCTGAAGGTCATGTGCTGCAGAATTCCCTCTTGCTCAGAGAAAATCAGTCTTTGGATCTATTCAGGCCTAAAAGTGTTTGGATAACACCCTCCCATATTTTGAAGGATAATCTGCTTTACTCAGAATCCACTAGTAAACCAAACCCCCAAACATCATTACATGCAGAATATTGGGCCAAATATCTGGGTATCATGGACTATCCTAGTTGACATAAATTTACCATCACATTCAATTTATATTTGATTTTAACCACAGGTACCACTCAGCTCAATAGGAGCATCATCTACCAAGGACAACTTGTTCATCACTTTATCCAAACTATCCAGCTCAACAGAGGAACAAATACTTGCATACTATTAGTAGGGATCCTCTTTATTGTCTCCTACTCCCAGTGGCAGCATCTGATTTAACAGTCCCCAGTGCTTTTTATATACTCAGTCACATATGCACATGGTGCCTTACTTTCCCAAAGGCTACAAGGGCCTATATTGAAAATGGGTCATTCTAAATACACAGGCCATAGCCACACTGATTTCTTCATGGCATTGGTCAAATACCATTCATTACTTTACCTTGTCATAGGAAGCAGGTACCATCTTCCTTACTTGGCGAAATGGCATCTACTTCCCTAAACACACATAAGCTCTTTCTCATCTTGCTTCTTCTTGATCCTCTCCCTGGTTACATGTTTTTTACACACACACACACACACACACACACACACACACACAAACTCTGTTCTCTTTTTTGGTCAAACTTTTCTCTCCTTTATTATTTTCTCGAAGAGTAGAATTAGACTCATAGTAATTCTCGGACTCCACCAGCTTTTGGTGAAGCTCTCTTGTCGCTAGTGAGGGTGGTCAATTGCTCTTTTTGCCTCTTACCTCTCCCAGGATGTACCTGCCTGCACTGCTCGGTCACCACCTTCAGCATCACTTCAGGCTGTGGTAGCTGTGTTGCTTGTGTGGCTGTGAAAATAGTTACTAGCTTAGTGCCCAGCACCTTAAGGAAATGATGCAGTAGACCTAGAAGATGCTTACACGTCCCATGACCCACTGCTTCCTTCCTGTTTTGCCAGCTTTTCTCAAATCTGTATTTACAGAAGCCTGAAGGTGTATGCCAGCTGAGTTTGTACTTAAAGAAGAAATGAATGGAAACATTTGCAAGGAACAGATTCAAAACGGAAGGCCACTTCTTGAGTGTAATGTAATGTTGTGTCTTATACCCTTCTGTGTGTTTTCTTCCTCATGAAAAAGTGTAACTTGTAGGAGACACGCAGACAGAAACAAGCCTGTAGGTGGGCTTTTTACCTCTTGCTTTCATCATCAGAATCTTGACTAGAAGGATGAGTTAGGGCCTATTTTTCCAAAATACTTATTCTTTGCTTTATAGGGTTGTAGATCTTTTTGAAGGTCTAAAGAAAGCTATGGACTCCTTACACAAGCAAACGCACATGTGAATCTGGGATTGTGCATAGAAACTTAATCTTGACCAAAAATCCCCTTCAAGTCTATCCACAAGGCATTAGTTTAAAATACCCATGGAAAAGAATTGTGCTTACTCTGGACTTAATAAAGGATTAATTGAGAATGGCTGAACCCACTGGTATGAAAGTGCTGTATTTATCACGAAATTATTAACCAAACAATGAACCTCAAGTGGAGGGCAGTGGTGTGTGCCACAAACTTCACATTTTCCTTCTCACCAAGATTTGGTGAATCTAGGGAATAGTCTCTGCCCTGCTGTATCACTAATTGGATGATCTCAAGCTGTACCAAGACTCACTGGTCTTCTGCAGGATATTCTTACGGAACTAATTTCTATACGTTTCATATTCAGAATCTACTCACAATCTTTCCTTATGAACTTGTGGAAATTTCTTCTTAAGTACAAATGATAAAATGTATTGCTAAGGAGTTTGTTCTTTCTCTGAAGAAATACCTGCTAACTCTAAGTTCCCAAAGGACTTTTCTCAAAGGAAGCTGCAGTCTATGACTTATCTCTGAGTTGAATATTTTCTCTCAGACTTCACCTGTACTCTTTGCTATCCTTGGGGACTGGAAGAAGTTTTGAAGCACCTTTTGGTTGAAAGAGCACTTTTGTAGTTGGAACTTGAGCTAAAAGCAGATTCTGTTCTCCAAATAGCAGACAAACATGGGAGCCATGACGCCTCCTATTTCTCTACCACAGGCCACAGCAGTTACTGAGGTATGCCCCCTAACTTTATCATCTCAGAATCCATGGCAGATTGTGCAGAAAATGTAAGTGGAAAACAAAATTACTTCATTTTTTAGTTATCTAGTCATCTCTCATTCATTTAATCCAGATACGTTAAAATGTTTGCTTCAGGCTGATGTTTTAAAGTGCAAGTTGTTATATTTTGAAACATTTTGAATCTTAAGCCAAGGCAAATGAAATGTAAAAGGCAAAATTATTTCTAAATCCTGTAAGTGGAGAAGGAGTAAACATATTAATTCATTCACTTAATTCATTATGTATTATATGATATAGTATAAGGTAAATTTTCTGCTTCCTTGTATGTGTCTCTCTGTAGAAACACACACACACACACACACACACACACACACACACACACACATACCACACAGCCTACTGGTTCTCTTTCTCTAGAGAACCCTACTAAAATCAGAAATCATAAAGTTATCAAATGCTTTATGAGGACATATGTGTACAACTGTGGCAATACATTTTTTTCACTTCTATTTTGCTATTGGAGTCTAAAGTATAATATTGACTTGGTACTATACATAGTGCTGAATAGGGATCACAAGTTACTGATGCAGATACTTAAAAACTCAAAAACCAAATTAATTTTAATTTGTTGAAAAAGGAAGTTAATTTAAATTCTGTCTGCAATTCCAGCAGTACTCAGTGAAACTGGCATAGATATAAAGAAATTGGCAATACATATAGGTACAATATATCAGGAAAGTAATTTAACCATGAATATATCTGTACAAATGTTTATATCTTTTGACCCACATTCCTACTCTAGATACTTGTCTTCAAATTTCATCTATAAAATTAGACAATGCTCTCTTGTTCTCTGTGTGTGTGTGCATGTGTCTGTATTTTTATGTTTATATGTATATGTAAATGTAAATATATGCATTTTATGTGTATGTTTTCATATACATATGCAGCATTATTCTGATTTTTAGAGGTGTGTATTTTCTAGATGTATTATATGTAGCATATATATTATATACACATACCCACATTCACATAGCTAAAATTGTGTCCCCCAAAATCCATATGTTAAAGTCTTAGTCCCTGGAATTTCATAATGAAAACACATTTGGAGAAAAAGTCTTTAAAGAGGAAATTATGATAAAATGAGGTCTTTAGGTTTGTCCCTAATCCAATATGACTACAGTCTATAAAAAGAAATTTGGACACACATATACCAAGAGGAGACTATGTGAAGACACAGAGAGATGATGACCATCTATAAGATAAGGAGAGAGTTGTCAGAAGAAATTAATCCTGCTGACACCTTGATATTGTATATATGGCCTCCAGAACTGTGAGACAATATACTATTACTGTTTAAGTCACCCAGTTGGTGGTGCTTTGTTATAGCATTCTTAGAAAACTGTTATATATATATATATATGTGTGTGTGCTCATACTCAGATTAAGTATAACACTAAAAAAGATCTAAATAATTAAAGTAGGAAAATAAGTTTAAATTGATGCATGAATACATTGGGCTACAGGATAAATATTAAAATGGAAATTATGATGACTGTTGAAAAAGGATTACTGCAATAGAATGTAAGCAAACAATGGAATACTATTTAGCAGTCAAAAGATTTATAAATCTATTATCCAGTGGTTATGGCACTTGCCTGGCACGCACAAGTACACAGGTTCAAACTCCAGCACCCACGTACACAGCTAAGTGTCAGAGCAATGAAAGCCATGTGAAAAACTCAATAAAAAATTGATTCTCTCTGTCTCTCTCTCTCGTTGTCATTCTCTCTTTTTAAAAAAAATCTATCATCTACTATCTTTCATCTCTATCATTCCCATGCAGAATGCATGATGTTAATTGATTTTTAAAAACTGAATGTAATATATAACTTAAAGTAAATTTAAAGGTACACTTATAATAAGCAATGTAAAAGATTCATGGATCAATGGCTTCATAAATAAATGTAGGTGATATATACTGGAAGAAAACACCTTACATGTATGAATATGGGGGTCATAGTGGAATAAGGAAATGGGATCAGAAAGGAAGGGAACTAACCAAGACACTAAATGTCATTAAGGAGGCCAACTCATAGACTGGTGAGGACAGTGTGTCTGAGCAGAGCAAATGATTGTATCAATCCAATTCCATGCACCTGAAGTCCAACTATAAACGGATGTCACAAAAATCCATCTACTCTATAGTTATACCCCACACAAGTATTTATAACAAGAACTTCACTAACAAAGAAACAGAGAAGTTATGGTGATAAAATTGTGGGTATATTCTATTGTTCTTTAAATTCTTTATCTTCAGTTTGTTGATAATTTGTTCTATAAATCAAATTTTTGAAATGGGAAAAAAAAAGCAACGTGGTATTCTGTTCTGTCTAGAGAGAAAATATCCTGCTGTTATCATTGACTAAACAGAAAATTGAAATAATTATCCAGAAATTCAAATCAAAACTCTACTGTTTACCTGAGTTTAGGGGCAATTTAAACCAAAAGTGATTTTGCCACTAGAGAGCTGCTTCCGCTGAGTTTTGTCTTTTTCATTCATTTCCTCTCTGAGTTTTCTTGTTTATAATTGCCTTTCCTTCTTTCACACTCTCCCTTCAACAAATACCTCCAGCAAGTTTTGTGATTACCAAGCTATTCCTCATACCTTGCTTTCAGATATGTTAAAAAAAATAAAAAGTAAAGACCAGTTTGGTTACAATTTCTCTAAGACCTTCAGGAATCATCTAAGTCACAGGGGAGAAGAGAAGGTATCCAGGGCTGCCCACAGATGGCCAGCCACTCCTCTCTTGCCTTCCTTGGGTAGCATATGGAGCTGCCACACAAGCACATTTATGGGTGTGCACTCTCTGTGGCAGGTGGGAATTCCATGGTATGAGATGAATTTAAGTAGAGGTAGCTATTTCCTGTATTCTGGTTTTGAGATGAGATCAGATTTCAAGCCTTTTCTTCATAGCTGAGTCTTCCACTTGAGCTGTAAAGCGTAAATACCAGGCAGTGATTCTCAGCTTCAGCTGCACATTAAAATTACCTGGGAAGTTCTTAAAACATAGTCATGTCTACTTCCCAATGCAGACCAAATGAATCAGTCTGTAGGGGCAGGTCACAGGCATTGGTAAATCAAATGTGCAGCCAGGGTGGTGAACCACTCCCCTGGAATCCTCATTAATTCAGTCTAGCTCTTCTGTAATAAATAGAATCAATGTGTTTAGAGTTACTGTCAGCCATCCACTGTAACAGATGTCAGGAGACTCTCATATATTTCTAATGAGACTCACTTATCTGTCAGCTCTGATATTGAAAAAGAGGAGCATAGTGATAGGATTATTTCTTTTCAGAACAAGACATTATTTTCCCATTGTTAATGATTTAATATTGAAATGCATGTATTTTTCTGGCAGAAGGCACTCTTTCATAATATATTGCTAATTAAAAGTATGTAAAAATGCCATTTCCCCCAAACATTTCTTGTTAAGAAACAAAATATATCAGAATATTCTTTTAAAAATGGATTCTCTGTGTTCCTCGGAGACGGTCATTAGTAAAACTGTAAATAATATTACTTTCAGATTTTAACTTACGATACAAATTTGGATCTCATTTGCATATCTCTCCCTCTAATGTATTAATTAATTTAGAGACCAGGGGTCAGGAATCCAAGAGAGAAGACCCTTCTGTAATGAGTATAAATATGCTATATCTATCTTTTCTTTAAAGACAAAAATTCTCCTGTATCCTATATCCTTTTCCAGCTGACATCCCATATCTACATCTCTTTAGAAAGAATCGATTATAATTGCTAGCTTACATCTTCATTTATTCTACTATTCTCGCTCTAACTGTTAAGAACCTGATTTTTGCCTTTACACTCTACAAAGGTCCCCTGTGGTTTCCTGGCCTCCAAATGAGATGGCCACATGTTCGCCTGCACCATTCTCATGTCACAGGCAGAATCTGGCCAAAGTGACTCCCTGGGTCTGGAAGCTTCCACCGCTGGGTGCCTTGTTTTGTCATCATCCCTGACTGCTCCTCTCGGTTTCCTTTGCTTTCTCCTCATCTACCTGGTCACTCGTGGATTGCCTCAAGGCTCGGTGTTCCTTGCTGTTTCTCTCCGTATACCCCTGATCTATAGTCCAGTGACCTATTTGTTATTCTTTCTGTTCTCATCCTCACCAAACTCTCTCTTCTACCACCCTCCTCCCTGTCCCACACACAGAAGCACAAAACCCCATAGGTACATCAGGGCTACTGCTCTGTTCAAAATTCTTTCTAACTTCCCACATGGTTCAGGGTGAAAGCCAAATCCTCACAGTGATCTGTAGGACCCCATAGGGTAGGACCTATCCTACCTACCTCTTTGGCCTCATCTCCTCGAACTCTCTGGCCTGCTCACTGGCTGCAGCACTCTGGCCTTCCATCTCTTCTCAAACACTCCCAGCATGTGTCCTCCCTTTCCTGAGTGTTGGAATCTGAAGAGATGCATAACTCACATCCTTGCCTCCACCTTTATGCAAATATCACCTCCTTAGAGGAGACCACCCTGATTATCTCCCACAAATGGCAGTCTCTCTCCACTTTCCTCCTCCATCTTATTCCTCACTGTCTGATTTTACTTCATAGCACTTATTATCAATTGGCTTATTGGACATTTATTTATTGTGTTTTCCTCACAATTTTATAAGCTTACAAGACTATTTTGCTCATTATTGTATCCACAGTGTTAAGAGTAGTGCCTGGCAAATAGTAAATGCTCAATAAATATGTACTATTTGAACTATAACTTTGGTCTCTTAGTTTTCAGGAAATGTCTTTTTTGCTCTGTGTTCTGAATTTTTATTATTTGATCACTTTTTGGGGTGAAGGGGGTATGAGTGCTGGGGATTGAACGCAGGAGCGCTTAACCACTGAGCCACATCCACAGCCCTTTTCATATCTTATTTTGAGACAAGGTCTCTCTAAGTTGCTTATGTCCTTGCTAAATTGAAGAGTCTGGTTTTGAAATTGCAATCCTCTCACCTTAGTCTCCTGAGCTGCTGGGATTATAGGCTAGAGTACTGTACCTGGCATCATTTGATCACTTTTATTTTGAACTAAAATACATTAACAGATTCTAACAAACCCTTTATGAATAGCTTTCATTAGGTGCAGTTCAATACCTTATTTCATGAAACATAAGATACTATCAATCATAAAGCACACAATCATTTCATATGCCACTAAGGAAAAAAATGCTGCCATTTAAAGTATGGTTCACCTTTTATTGCAAGAAGCAACTTTATTTAAGAGTTCTTAAAATATGAAAAGTACACATATCTTAGAATTAATGAAATGTGGTATTAAGCATTTCCAGGTCACATATATCACCACTCTGGTCCCTTTGTTTGGGAGTATAGAGACTGGTGAAAGGGGAAACAGGTGTGTGTGTATGTGTGTGTGTGTGTGTGTGTGTGTGTGTATGAGAGAGAGAGAGAGAGAAAGGAGGGGGGTGGGTAGAATGACTCAAAACAACATGAGTCATGGGAATGGCATTAAAGAAAGGAGGGGGATAACCAAAGAGATTATTTGAGTCTGTATATGCTGGAGGGTAGGGTGAAAACTGATTTTATCTAAATGAGTCTCTTTCATTTTGTGGCTCTTGAAGGATGTTTATTTCTTAAGGGATACACAGGTGATAAAAATAACACAGAAAAAAAGCCCCAAAGACCAAGATAAATAATGTTAAAATTAATACAACCAATTTCTTTTTAAACAAATAAAGTCTGGCATTATCTTTTGCAAAAGAAGCAATTTAATTTGCTTTCATTTCGAAAGCTTTTAAAGTTTTCCCAAAAGGATATTTCTGGTAAATAAAACAGAAATCAAAGATGATAAACTGCCAGGTCAATTATCATTGAGTTTGATTTACGGCTGAGAGGCACTTGACTTAAACTCATCATGTCTGCAAGTCACTGTATTACCATCAGAGTTCCCCCTGAAATGACTTGCACACAGATACTGAACCACCTCACATGGCAGCTTGTCCTAAAGGATCTGGGGTTTAAAAATTAGCAATAGTGGTTTACAGAGACATTATCACTGAGAACAAACAAAGACACTGAAGGACAAAGAACAATTCCATCCTAAGCTACACCTTGGATTGCTATCCAATAAGTGTTTTTAGTATCTAGGAGAAAATAAAATCTCTCTTTTCATCAGGCAGATCATTTACCATAATGTTTCATTTAAGCTTTGCCTTCATTTCCCACTTAACATAATTTAGGATTGTCTTCCATGTCTAAAAGTTCTATATTATATATGTTTAAAAGCTGAGAGTAAGCAGGAAAAAAATTCAAAGTGAAAAGTACGTGCCAACTTCTCTCCCCTAAGGCTTCACTTCCTTGTGGGTGCCCTTTGCCTACTGGGCCCCCATTGGACTGATCAGCATACTGAACTATAAGGAAACAAAATGTTTTCAACAGCAAAACAAGAGGAGTCCAAGGTTCTATGTTAAGAATGGCTTAAGTTATCTGGGAGGGAAGACCCAAGACCAGGGAGGAAGAAGGTACAGAGAGAGACAAGGGCGAAATGAGTGGTAACCTGATGGCTGGTTGCTGTGAGCACAGTAGAGCTCTAGTGAAAGGGAGAGCTCTAAAGACTCAGGTAGAAACCTTATACTGATGTACGCCTGTGCACCTATCTGAATGCTGCTTCTACTCCTTGAAATCTCTCTCTCTCTCTCTCTCTCTCTCTCATCCTTTCAGTGCTTTTTGGAGTTAGGTTTGTGCTCTTTTTCTTTCTTTCTTGGATGTGTGTGTGTGTGTGTGTGTGCGCGCGCATGCATGCACTGGTATATCAAAATTGTCCTTAGGATAAATTTAAGGCAACCCAGTCTAGCTTTATTTGGGTCACATTAGCTTCCTTCCAAGGATCAAACTAGATAGCAGGCTCATCTTGGCAGACAAGTGAAATATGCCCGAGGCATTTAGGCTTATCCAGTGATCTCTCCTTCATTTATCTCAACACCTCCACAAGGGCGCCAGTAGTACCTGAGCTGCCCACTTAGACTGACCTACGTTCCCTCATTTCCCTTCTGCTCATCTGAAGCACCATGTCCTGAGTCCTGTTCCGTTAAAGATGGAATGATTGAGTGGCCAGTTAAAGGATGAGTACTGGCAGGAGAGTACAGTGGTTAGGAACATGAAATATGAAATCAAATGACCCAGGTTTGAATTGGCTCTGACCTTTCCTGGTTACAGGAAATTGGACAAGCTCCTCAACTTAAGCCACTGCTCCCTCCCAGGCAAATGAAGTGAAATCCTGTCTCTTATTGATAGTGTGAGGGTTCAATTAAGCAGAGTTTGCATAGTGCACACTGTTGTCTTGGTCTCCCTAGCGCTCCTTCTTTTCTTCTTCTGGTGACAGAGTCTGTCCCTACTTTAATGGTTTATCTCCTGCTATAGTAATTTCATCTAAGCAGGACAATCAGAGTCTATCCTAGGGATACCTCTCAGACTGGAACTAGGGAGAGAGTAGCCCGTATGTTCTTTCATCATGATCCAGACTTGCTGGAAACCATGTCCTCTGCTCTGCAGAGAGGCCAGGCTCAATGAATGAAGCTCTCACTCCCACTGGAGCTCTGGAGTCACTTGGCATGCTATAAAATGTGGATTGATTTTCTCACTGAAAAATAACGCTGTAAAATGCATTTGTTTTCTTTTTAATATCATTGAGGAACTAAAAACCTAAGGTTACAATCTAACTGAAAATGGGAGGGAACGGATATAAACTGAAGTCCACAGCTGCCTAAACCCATATAGAATTTACAGAATTGAGGATGTGAGTTTCTGTTTTCATTAAATCAAATGTGCAGGGGGAAAATCCATTCCTGGGGTCTGTGATGGTGAGGAGTTGAATAGGGGATTTATCTCCATAAAAGTAAGGTATCAAAAGTTCCAAGAGACTGCAACATCAGTTGGAGAGTAACCAGAGCAAACCTGACCCACTCTCTCACCTTCACCACAAGACACTGCGAAGGAAGGTGCCCTGGGCATGTGTAGAACACCAGCAGCAGGGGAAGCAGCCCCTGAGACTTCATGGCTACATGTTAATTTTCCTGATTTGTTGTAGATTTGTTTGCCAAATTCATATCTCCTGAATAACAAAACAAAGCAAAACAAAAACCTCAAGCCCAACTTTAGTTTAAAATGGTCTTGGGCTGCTAAAATCATGTGGTAAAACAAAAGAAAATTTTCACTAAAGAAATATTTTATTATGGCCCTAATGGATTTTCTGCAAATGACTTTTGTTTAAAAAAGTAAAGCCCATAATAAAAAATAATGAAGCACATAGGAAGGAAAGAAATATCAATTAAACTTCAAAATACTAGCTAAAAAACAAGAAGGACCTCAGATATTAGAATTAATAGATGATTATTATGTGTGCCAAAGCTAAAAATCAAGACTGATTTGTAAACATTATAAAGCAAATTTTGAAAAATTTACTTATTAATGTAAGTGATATACATCATATAGTTTATGTTCTCAGATTTCAATAAAATTGTTTAATGTATTTGAATACTAAGAAACATGTTCATGAACTTAATAGAAAAAAATGACAGAAATTAGGAAATAAAAATATTTTTAAATGAATAACATTGGAAATATTACATTTTAAATCTCATAGAATATAGCTAATGTCAATCTTGGAGGGAAATTTATAGTCCTAAAATCTGTATAATAAAAAAGACTGAAAATTAATGAACCAAATATTCACTTATTAGTAAAGGAAGAGTAGAATAAAATCAAAGAAAGTAAAAGGAAAGGTAAAACTGAAAATGAGAACAGAAATAAAATATAAAAGAAGCCTACTATAGAGACAAAGCCAAAAGATGGTTCTGTAAAAAGACTAAAATAATGAATAAACTTCTGATAAATTTTATAACATTTCTTGGTTACTAGAATCAGAGAATATGATACTAGGGTGGGGTATGGAGCCCACAGTTTTTAAAAGGTTTCGAAGAACAGTATGGTGTATAGCCATGTTTGGAGACTACTAACCCAAAAGACCTTCTCACTCTTAGCAAGAAATAATTATTTACTCAAACAAATTTCAACACTTTATAGGCCACATGGCTATAAGATACATTTTTTGTCATTTTTATTACCATTTGCCATGAACTACTGTAACTCCTACAACCTAAAGCGAAGGTGAGCTTAATATTCCATCCCATTAGGGATTTTTCTGTTCAATTAGCATTACTTTTTTTTAACCTAATTTTTTTACTATAGCATTATACATAGTAGTTGGGTTAACATTACTCTTTTCATTACAATTAATATTCCTCTTGTCCTTGGTCAAGTGAAAATGTCCCTGAGTATGGTTAAATATAAAGTCACTAATTTGCAAAATTTCCCTTATTGGATACAGTTCTGACACACTTAAAAGCATTAAGAAGGAGGATGAAGGGGACACAAGAAGACCCGAAAGACAAGGGAAATGACCTTTCGATAGGGGCTGGCCTTATCTTGACATGCACGTGTGCATGTGTAATCCAGATGGTCTCGTTCACTGCAGATACATCCTGAAAGCCAAATTCATGGAAGGAGAAGGAGACCACAGGGTTCATAGAGTGGTGGTCACATATCAACCTCAAGGGATGTGCTTTCGTATTTGAATCTAGTGAAATGGCACATTATTACATTTCAAGGTCTTTTGGTGTCAGTTATAATACTTGAAGCCATAAATGTTAAATCCCTGAACATTAATGTAAATTCCAATTCAAGTAAGCACTAGAAAAATTAAGACTTGATATCCATTCTATGGTCTTGTAAATATAGTCCTCTGTATTGAAGGTCTGTGCAATATTTAAATGTCAGCAGAGTGTAGGAACAATGAGTGCTAACTTGTGGTTAAGGGTTATGTGGAATTTTACACAAAAGTGTTTAATATTTTAGAATATATATACATATATACACACATATATGTATGTATATATCTAATGATGTAGGTCACAAACTGACTTAAGTTTACTCCCTCAAAAAAAATCTAGACCACAAAATCTCCATGAACTGAGTGAGAAAAATGTTTGTCTTCACACTCATGCCTTAAAATGGCTAATATTTTGGCTTAATAACCCCATAGCACTTCACAGACCAACTCTATGCCGCTGCCACTACCTATCCCCACAATTGTACTTTATCAACTGCATAAAATGAGGTTATGGAGTCCCTGTTGTCTGTTACTCTCTTATTGTGTTATAGTTATTCTCAGGTCTTCCAGTTTTGAAAGTGAAAGAAATTAGTATGGCTGGGCCATTCTCTCACTTTTGTTTGTTTTTAATCTTTTCTTTAAAGGAATCTCTTTAACTTACTTTGGTGTCTGGTGCTTGGTCCTTAGGGCTCCTGGATGTTTCTTTTCAGAAGTAGTAATTTGAACATGAGGAGAATGAAGGAGTGTCCTTAGCACCATTCCCCTCCCCTTAAGTTGCCCTCTCAGTCTCCTCCCCAGGAATCCAGCCTTAACACATTTCCCTTAGCCTGCTGAGCATGTTCTGTAAGCAAGGCTCCCTTCTGTGCCGCAGTTCTTGTGTAATTTCTGGAGCTCTGGACCTCCTTCGCTAGTGTCCAACATCCAGAAGGATCCTCATCTGGGCCAGCTGATCTGACAAATGTTTGAAGTGTTAATAACCAAGATAGTTTAGGTGTTTCCTCTCTGAGGGCTGTGATTACTCAGGTTCTGGAGAAAGGTTGACTGGGACCTTCTTAAAACTTTATTTGGATCATGCAAAGAATAATATTAAATGAAAATTTTCATATTTTAAACACTCTTGGATATTGAAACTCTTGAGAAGTAAGGCTAGATATGGTCTATTTGCCATTATCAAGTGTGAGTTTAAAAAAGGTAATGAAATTTAAAGAAGTCATTCCAGTGGTTTTAAGTATCAGAAATACATAATGATTCATTTTTCTTGTTTAATGTTGGGGGTATTATATTTCTACAACTGAAAATAATCTTAGCTCATAAATGTCTTAGTCTGACATGTGAACTTATCACAACTTTATTCCTTACCAAAAATGGGAAACATATACAGATATGATTAAAAATATTATCCTAAGCAAGATTTGAAGATTAGTGTAAATGGCACTAAATAGGCTGATTTTTGCAAAAAGTAAGTGATAGCAATGGATTTACTTATGAACAAAATCATACCATTATTGACACTTTTAATTATTTTGTTCATTAAATTAATAAGAAGACAAATAGGAGTTGTTGATTTGCTATTTCATGAATGAGGTAATAGAGCCACAGAAAGGCAAAATGACTTTCCTGAGGTCACAGAGGAAGTCAGTGGCACATTTTCAACATGTTTGATCTGGCCCTTCTCACCAGATTATGCTCCATTTGACCAGCTAAAGCACAGTGAACTCTGGAACTTACTCATATGTATTTTTATTTTTCAAAGAAAGTCTGAAAACAGTAAAAGTTTTAAGGTTGGGCAGTGAGGCCAGATGTGAGCAGATGGCCAGTTATGTGTCATCACCCCTGACCCTTGAAAGGTTCACAGAGGCTGTGGGACCATCTTGCAACATTATATTTGAGTTTATGATCCCTGGGGACACATTAGGAAGGTAGAGCTTTCCTGCCTTCCCATGACTACCCAATATACATGAAAATATGCATTTCTATAGGTATATCGATAAGAGTTCCATCAATAAAGGAACATACAATTACATCAGATCTGTTAAGGAGTAGGGAAACATTTGATGGCCTAAGGCAATGGGTATGATATTGATATCGAAGGGAAAGGCATTACACATGGGCACAACCATATCAGTAGATATGTAAAGGTAGGACATTTTAAGAATTATAGGTACCCTGTTTGGGTAGAAAGGTATTTCATAACTGAGATTTTGTTATATTTTGAGAAATAATGAGAAACATGCCAGGAAACTTAAATTTGGAAACATTTTATGGGGAAAAAAATTCCAAATCTTGGAGTAGACGGTTTGTGTTTAATTCAGTATATATAGAAAAGTTAAAGAAAGCTTTTCCACAGGTGTTTAACATGACGAGGGCTTGGATCCAAAAAGAAGGACTTAGTGATGGTGCAAACTGAATGGAGAAAGTGAAAACTAGAAACAGAAAAAGAGATGAGTTAAGGGTGGATATGCGTACGTCCCAGTTTTCCTGGGTTGGTTGTAGTTTATACCTGTTTTCCTTATGTAATTATTAATAGCACATTATTTTCTTTTTTTTTATTATTTTTTGAACAACCTTACACGATTTTAACAAAATAATATAAAATGTGTATAAAATGTGTAAATATTCTGGATATTGCAATTATCTCCAGGAGTGCCCCCCCCCAATTACCCTCCCTTATCCCTCCCTTCCCTTTCCCTTTATAATTCTAAACAAAAGTATTAGATTGTAAAGCATTACATCTTATC
>PVKS010021947.1:0-34437 GCA_004027875.1 Aplodontia rufa | reverse complement strand
CCCACTCATCTGTGGAGGTGGGGACTAGACCCTGGACAATGAGAAAGTTGGTCTAGTAACATGAGTTAAATCCAGATAAGATGTAATGCTTTATAATCTAATATCTTTTTTTAGAGTTATAAAGGGAAAGGGAAGGGAGGGATAAGGGAAGGTAATTGGGGGGGGCACTCCTGGAGATAATTGCAATATCCAGAATATTTACACATTTTATACACATTTTATATTATTTTGTTAAAATCGTGTAAGGTTGTTCAAAAAAAAAAAAAAAAACAAAAAAAGACTGCAATACCAAGGAACATAATTAATGCGTCATAAGTAAAATGGCTGAATAATTTAAATTATGAAAACTGTTGCCAAGTACAGGGGTATAGTTAATCACAGTGACTTGGGAGGCCCAGACAAGAGGATCACAAGTTTAAGGCCTGCCTCTCTTAGGGAGACCCTCAGCAAATAAGTAAGATTTTATCTCAAAAGTGTTGGAGCTGGGGTTGTAGGCCAGTGGTAAAGAACCTCTGGGTTCAGTCCCCAGTACCCAAAAATGAAACAAAAAACTTTAAACTTTTCTACAAAGTAGTTGTATGATCTTACCTTTCCATTAACAATTTATGAGAGCTGTTAATTCATAACCTTGTTAAAACTAAGGTTGTCACTTGTGAATAAGGTTAAATCAATGAGTATAAAATAGTACCTCATGGTTTTAATTTTAATATCTTGATGACTAAGGATGTTGAGAACTTTTAGTTCAATGGCTAACTGGACATTTGTATATGTTCCTTCAATCCTTTGCTTGAATGTTTATTGGGCTATTTTTCTTGTTGTTGCTTTGGAAAAGTTCTTCATATCCTGGATATGTGCCATAAATATATTTTTGGGCTTGGGACTTACCTATTCATATTCTTAGTGGCATCTTTTGATGAGCATGCTATAATTATCATATATATTTGTGAAATATTTCACAGTTTAAAATATATTTTTACATAAGTTTAAGCATTAGAGCCACCAAGCCTGTAGGACTCATACTATCATCATCACATTACAGCTTCAGACATTGAGGTTCAAAGATGAAGTTGCTTATTCACACAACCAGCTCTTAGGAGAGATGAGATTTTCTAATGCTAAGTTCAATTTTCGCATAGCTACATCATTTATCTAACTACCCAATTTTATCTCCAATTCTCTTTTCTATTTTACAGTTATCTAATAAAATCCTTTAGGGATTTCAAACTAAGAGGAAATAACGAATAAGATTCAATGAATAAATATGACAGGAGTTAATTCACTCAAATGTGTAGAAAAGATAAGATTTATTATAATGTTTGAGTTTTGCTTTTTATGCCAGTTGTCATTAATATCCATTAGCTGAATGTAAGCTTCTTTTGCCTTAGGGTATGACACATTTTCTCTTAATTTTATTGACTAAGATGTCAATTTATATGGTTAGTTTATGTAACACATTTTAAACTTTCCCTCTGGACTTAAGTCATTCTGTCCTAAAAAATTTAAGGTACTTAGGCCATAGCAAATTCTCCATCGTGTTACTGCGTAAGTACACTAATGTATATCCAGAGGCAGAAGGAAATCATCAGCTTATCATGCATTTTATGTACTGCAGGCAGAAACAAGGAGAAGGCTGAAAGAGGTGTATAAAAAGAACATTAATAGCCGGACAAATAAAAATATATGCATGTTCAAATCAACTTATGCAGTTACCTTTGGATCCTTGTAAAGAAAGAAGTATCCATCCCGTAAAACAAAATAGCGGTCTTGAAACTTATTTCCAGACAGTATTTTAGATGGTTCTTCTTTGATTTTCAAGATTCCTTCTTTGACACTTTTCTCTGTGAAATATATAGCATTATTCCATAAGTTAGGTACATTTTCACTTAGAGGACAACAGAAAACATTTGTATATTTGCAGTTTTAACAATACAAAATAACAACTTTTTCTACCACAGAGCAGCAAAGGTGAATTTCTGATGTTGGGGCTGTTGTTCTTTATCCCATTCACGCCAGGCAGTGCCTACCAACTGTCCCGGGCTAGTGAGCAGGAGGAAGGTGGGGAGTCTGAATGGAGGTGTGATGAAAGTGTAAAATGCACACCAGATCTTGAAAACTTTGCTCAAGAAAGAAAAAAAATGGAAAATATCACTACTTTAAATGTTGATTACATATTGAGATGATATTTTGGATATGAGAACAGATTAAGCACATTATCAGTAAAATAATAAAATTAATGGTTCCTGTTTCCTTATACTTTCTTTTTTAAAATGTGGCTACCAGGCAATTTAAAATTACATACGTATATCATACTATATTTCTGCTCAATAGCACTGGTATAAACAATGCAAATAAAAGGAAATATCTTCAGGAATTCAAACACAGAAATTCTTAAGTGATTAAAATAATGTCAGCAAATATGACACAGGCAAGAGTAAGAAAGGCCAAATTGCCACATACAATATTTAACAAGCACTACATTTCACATGAAACATGGTCATTGAGCCATGCTTGGAAATCACTCCAACTAATACTGTTAAAAATTACTTTTTGGTGGGAACACTAAATTTTTATTTATATTTGTATTTTATCACCTATAAATTTATGAATATATCAACTGTCTAAAACTTGATCCTGAAAACCCAGATATTCAAATGCTGCCAAGATCTGAAGAACAGGACAAAGAAAAGAGAAACTAGAGCCAAGTGACTACTATTACATGGTCATTCTGGTGTCAGCATTTGCTTTTCCTACAAAACAGAGGTAAAGACAGCCAGTGTGCAGTCTTGCTGTAGTCCTTACATTAGGTAATATGCAAAAAAGCCCACAGGGCAGAATACTGCTATTAGGCATTTAGCGCTTTCCTGGTATTGAGGTGATACAATTTTAAATATCCATGCATAGCTTCTGAAATTCAAAAAACTTAGGTTTTAGAAAGAACTCTTAGTCTTAAACCTAATAAGCTTTAGATTTGTTTAGAGAAAGCCTTTATTATAAGTACCATCAGAAAACAAAGGTTAAAAATAGGAACAGTTCCTGATAACTCAAATATGAGCATGGAATGATTAAGTGGAAGCGAAAATCCCCAGACCACAAACCAGACCACAACAAGAGCACAAAGGCAATTAACAAACGTAGATGGTGTTCATGACACATACCTGCATGTTCTAAATCACATTGCCAAAGTAATAGGATCTTTTTAGGAATTTTGTGACAATAAAATAATTACTTAAAACATACTGCTAAAATTTGTCTTCTGATACATTCTCTTAATACTCTGTTATGTAGCCAAAATACTTTAAGGGTGTTCTACACAGCTAAATTAGAAGTATAAGCTAAATAAGAAGTATAAGCAAGCAATTTAGAAAACACTGGATGAACTTAATGCTTTAGCTGAATCATTTACCAACATGTAGTTAGAACATATATGTTGAAATTATTTCTTCCCTATTTTAACACTTAAGATTTTATTTTCATGAACGAAATTCTATTAGGATAACTTTACTGATAAAAATGAGACAATCAAAGTCTCTTATTTTGGAGTCTTAAGAAAAATTTAATTTACAGTTTGTGATATGAATGTTGAAACAATATAAAAAGATGATAGTAAAAGATGGTCTGAGAAGAGAAACTATGACAAAGTCTAAATAGCAACTTAAATGAAGTTTTATTATCCCTATTCCAATGTCTCATCTTATAATCCAGATAGCAGAAATAAAATTTGAGGTCTATTATCTTTCTTTTCAAGTTAATTAACTCCTCATTACAATAACGGCAATGGCACAAAATGTTTCTGAGAAATAAAATGCTGCTTTTGAAAAACACAGAATTGCTTTTTAAGTAGCAGCAAAACAAAATTATTTTACTCCCAAATACCTCTATAAAAGTAAAGGATGATATCTCGTTACCTCAACTGAATGAGCAAAAATTAAATGTCAGATGATTCTAAAATCTATTCCTACTTATGATGTCTACATTTTAAATTGTTCAGATAAAATGAGAGACTGAAGAACTTAAAATCTTCAGACACCTACAAAGTCTTTAAGGAAATGCTACAAGCATTATGTCAAACAAAGGATAAACTCTTAAATTTCTCCCATGAAAATCAGAAAAACAATCAACAATTAAGGAATTAAGGAAATACATATGTGTATGCATACATGTACATATTATATATATATATAAATCATACATAAACAATCATGTTGGTACGAACATCTTTCATATTTTAAGGTCTATATGGGTTTTGTTTTATGTAATCATTGTTACTGTCATTGTTTTGGTGTTGGGGTTTGAACCCAGGACTAACCATGTGTTCTACCACTGAGCTACACTCCCCAGTCTGAACTCTGTTGTTTTTTTTTTTTTTTTTTGAAGAGAGAGACAGAGAGTGGGAGGGAGGAAGAGAGAGAGAGAGAAAGAGAGAGAGGGAGGGAGAGAGGGAAAGGTGGGGTAAAGAAAGAATCAATTTTATTTAGTTTTTCATGTGACTTTCGCTGCTTGGACACTTCATTGTGTATGTGGTACTGGGGTTGAACCCACATACTCCTGCATGACAGGCAAATGCCATAACCGCTGAGCCACTGCTCCAGCCCACATTTTAACATAAGTGTTAACATATTAGTTATCTAATGCTTAGAGAAAATATGGTTGCATCAAACTAGCTTTGTTTTCAAATTGCTGATTTCTACTTAAACTCTAACATTGAAGAGAAAAAGAAATCTCAAGAGTGGAAAATAAATTTTTAACATCTTTTCTCTTTTGTTTTGAAGAACAATTGTTTGTGAGATCATTCCAGTTTTCCCCTTAATCAACTGTCAAAGAAATCACAGTATATCTACTTTCATTACTTTCCATTTAGAACCCAATTTAAGATGTAGCATATATAAAGATGGAGCAATAATTCTGGAGTGGGTGGTCATCCTGACTGATTTAGTACACTTTCATCAAGACAGAGTGGTAAGTACCCAAAATCAAGTACAAATGATACCCGAGAGGAGGCATTAACAAGCTCCCAGTTGCTATAAAACACACAATCGGGCAAAATCATGACTTCAGAAATTTTTTTTCAAAAAAACAAAAGCTTCCTTAAAAGCACATTCCTAACTGAAATACAAACAAATGTAGAATTAATGATAATGAAAGTGATTATTTTCTTTTATAATAAGAATGTAAGTTAAATAATTTTAAATATTCATGAAAATTTATGGGACAGAAAACTTTTAAATTGGCTATAACTACTAATAGAGAATGATGCAATTAATATATTTATCAATTTAAAGTTTCATTCTTTCTGCTAGAAAGAACCACAAGTAGTATAATAACAGATGCTACAAAATGGATTGGCAAAATGTATTAGGAGACGTCATGGACAGGAATTTGTAATTTATATAGACTCAGAAGAACAAAGGAAATTAAAAGAAAAAGAGTAATAAAGAAGTTTGCTGATATTTTGCTCTAGGGAATGCTTCATCCAAATGTCTGAAATTGTGTCATATAAGTCTGAAACTTTCTCTGCTTTGTTTGAATTTTCCAGTTTTTATGCAAGATGCTTTGTCTGGACCTTACATATTTGATGCTTTCTCAACAGGAAGCACTAATTAGGATACAAAGGAACATAGAGAAATCAATGTAATGCTCAATGATTATAATACCCAGTTTGTGAATAAAGCCAACGGACAAGTGAGTGTGTCACTGCATAATTTTTTCTTACCTTTAAACAGTAAAGATTATAGTCACATGTAATTTCTCTACATTAGCTCATGTACAATCCTGATTTTTTTTTTCAAGGATTAATAACAACTTAATGGTATCCTTGCTTTGGGTTACCCTCAGTCCCACATGTACAAAATTTTTCTTTCTATCATTATATTTTAAGGTCTTATTTCTTATATATATTTATTCACAGTCAGCCCTCTAGGTTTCACTTAAGTTAATGTATTACACGGAGGTATAAATTTCAAACATTTGGCAATGTGGACAGTTAAGAGATATTTTAGAACATAATAAAAAATAAAATTTTCATCAGAAACAAAGATAAAATTAGATGGAAAACATAAGTTATCTTCTATTTAAAAAACAAACCATGGGAAGTGATCCTATCTGTTTCATAATGTTGACCATACTTTTTCATATTTTTTTTCCTTTTTTAATGGGGGCATTGGGTGGTAGTAGGGATTGAAACAGGGTCCTATATATATTAGGCAAGTGCTCTACCTCTGAGTGCTACATCTGCAGCTAGGTTTTCTTTTGATTTTTTTTTAATGCTTTCTCTTCATCCCAATATGAAAATGAATGAATAATAGGTTTTGAGAGCTAGAACAGAGTTCACAGATGATCTAAATTACCATTGTCATCTGAACTAGGTAATATCTTGATGTATTGAGATGTCCTATATTTTGTGCCATCTTTAGCAGCATCCCAGGTTTGAATCCATTAAATATAGAAGCCCCAATTCTCCAAACTACGCCCAAGTTGACAGTCCAAAATGTGCACAGGCATTGCCAAATGTCCCTGGGTGAGTCACTCAAGTTCTCTGATCTCTTTTTCTCATTTGTAAAATTCAAATGATAATACAACCAACAGTGAAATTTTAAAACATTTTAGTAAGCTTTGTTGTCAATAGAGCTAGATAACCATGTAAATAATAAAACAGTAATGGTTATTTTTCATATACTTACAATGTCTCTGGTCAATTTCAAATTAAAAAAAAGTGAATCCTCAGTTTTCTGGGCTAGTTTATATAAAAGCCTGGATGAAATCTTTTTATAAGCTGTCATTTAATGACAATGCAATAGGAGAACAAAATTTTCAAAATAAAATTTCCTGATATGTCACACATGTCCAGAGCTTACTTGTGCTAACTTCTTATTTAACCTGACAATGTGCACTGTGTTCTTCAGGTGAATAGAATATATCCTGTTCAAAGTGTTTAATTTTGTTCTTACGTTTTCCAATATCACTATGAAAATAGTGAGACTTATACCAAGCACTTGATCTCAGAGCCAATCCTGAGCTTCTTGAATGGCCAAAAGAGGTTCCAATACAAACTTAATTCAAGGAAAAGGCTGATCATCAGTCTCAAATATGGAAAACCCATAAGCATAAAAATGGCAAAACGACTTTAAAAACATGAACGTGAAACATTATTTCCAAAAACTTATACTTGGGACCGTCAAATTACCCAACTATTACAACAGGACGACATCCTAGGAAGATTTCTTCTCATCATATGTTCTTTTCTAAAATCCATATAATCAGATTCTGTGTTTAGCTACTTCAAATACCACTGGTGCCATAGTAATTATGCTTTAATGACTTACACTGTCAACCATCACTTTAAATAAATCAATGGCACATACCTCTGTGGTGTTTAATCATGTCCATGGTTAAGAACCTCTTCACCACAAGGTAAGCAGAGCCAGGTTCTGCTAACGAACTCCACCGAAGCACCTGCTCCAACACATTTTCTGTGTAGTGAAGAGGACGCTCTGCAAACATAAAACCCAAATCAAAATGAAAAGAAAAAGATGAAGAAAATTATCATTATAAGTTAAAAAATTCCTTTTCAATGATCTTTATGTAGCAATACATATAATTATATCTTATTTCACACAATAATAGCACCAGAACTACGTGTGAGACCCTGATATCTAGAACACTATTAGGCACATAATGAAATTTGTTACATAAATTACTCTGAGTAAGAACACTTTTTATGCAAGCATTTTTCTAAAAATTTATATAATTACTGTCCTCTAGACAAAATCTAGTATATTACTCTTAGTACAATGAATATGTATCTTATTAAACTTCTGTTTAATTCACACAATATTCTGGTTTGGTTAGGAAGAACTACCTATTTGCACATGCAATTAAATAAATTTAAAAGGACAAGAAAGATTAATCTTGTCGAGTACTAAGTAATAAACATGAATTATTCCTTTGTTTATCCCATTAAGATTAGAATCTTATATTTTCTAATCAATACTCATGAACAATTATAGTCAGTATTCTTATAAGCAATATGAAATTTTAAATATTACAGAAAATACGTAAAAATAATTATAAAATAGTACTGAGTAATCTATGCTATGCTAGCTATCAATAGAAATAACAATCAGAAGAAACACATGGCAATATTATACATTAAATCTTGATGTCAATAAAGAAGAAATTAAATGACAGCTTTATGTTTTAGACAAATGTGTCACACATTTTTAGCATGGAGTTTAAAGAAAAGTTTTACAATTACAATCAAAGCTTCAAAGGAAAGTCTTTTTGCTGATCTAAATATGCCATCAATTAGTAAAATAAAATGTAATAACAGGACCTAGGCTGAGAAAAAAGAAATTCAAACCTTTCAGTACACTAAAAATAGCATAATTTAAATGGTAAGAATGGAATTCTGAGATGTAGCTGTTGATGATGCTTTACAAAAGTCATAGTCAGATACGAATCAACTCAACTCCCTCCTAAGCATACAGAATACAGCACTTGAATGGTTTGTTTTTATAGTAGTACTGCTAATGACAAATAAAAAAAAGCATGTCAAAGGCACTATATTCATATGACCCATGATATTGTAATTGCTAACAGTATCACAAATAAAATGGAATATATCACATCTTCCCTAATCATGGTCTGCATTACTATGAACACTTGATTTAAGAAGTCATCAATAATCCCAGTTTTGTAAGAGAACATGTTTTCTGCTTCCAATGTAAATCACAAGATTTTTGCTTCCTATCCAGGAAACTAATATCCAGAATTCTTTATTCTGTGCCTACTGGAGCAAGCCTACTCATTATTATAATGGTAATTCAGAAAACACTGAAGAAAACAGTGAAGAGTCATGATTAGTTCATATTCCTTGAGGACAAATCTGTCTTTATTTACTATTATATATCTCCCGTGCACAGCATGCTGAGTATACAGTAGGTGCTCAGTAAATGTTTCAGAATGAAATATTTTATAAATTTTCTGATGGTCCATAAACTTAGTAAATACTATTCAGACCTAAAAAGTATTATAAATCAAGAGGACTTACTAGACATTTATAGATTATTCCAGTGAACAACAGGTACATTTAGTTCCTTCTTTGCTGGCCCATACTTTAACAGAAAATTTTTGTCAGAACAGCAAACAAAATATAATTATTTCCAACACCAGATAAAGCCTTTTGTGCTATATTAACATTGCTCTGCTTCAAATAATTTTCCAAAAACTTGGGCAAAGATGATTATTGCCCATAATTTGCCAAAATTATAATTCAATTACTGATTAACACATTGATTGGCTATCTTATACTTGGAATTAGAGGTATTTAAATGTAAAGCAGAAAAATTCACTGCCTTTATATTTGGTAGTTCATGTTCTTTATTCTACAACTTGCAAAATCTGAGACACTGATTCCATTAACATTGTCATTTCTAGAATAAGAGCTATATATCAATATTTTTACATATATTATATTTTATATTTATCATCCCTTTAGCTTCTCACAATAATATTCTTCAGTACATATTACTATTATTATTCATATTTTACACATAAGAAATTTAACCACAGAATTTCAGCCTTATCCCCAAAGTTATATAATAGTTAAGCTGAGTAACAGATATTTGTACCCCAAACCTATTTGACTTTATAGCCCCAATTCTTAACTACTACACTTAGTTTTACTTTGGTCAAGCATTTAAAGCTTCCCATGATGGTTTCTCTCATTATTTTTGACAAAAAATATAAATTAAGATTGTTTATATTATCTTGTTCAAGTCTCAAAACAAAGGAAAAACTATCTCAGTTGACACTTCCCCCTTCACTTTTCTATCTTTCCTGAGAAGATAAGGAAATAATGGAAAGACAGTTTCAACACCCTTTATGTAAGGAAACTGACAGTGGATAAGTTGACTTAAGTCAGACATAATATTATTAACTTGAATAGAGTATGTGGCTTGAAATAAAAGATACTCTCCTTTATTACATTAAATTTGTAATGCGATTTCTAAATGTCAGAACATTTATATTAAAAAGGGTCACTAATACACACTATTATAAGTAGATACTACAGTGACAGACCTAAAGTGTTCTCAATTATATTGAAACATATCAGAGCAGGTACAGAGATTATCAGTAGACATATACTTAATTTTAGTTACAAAAAATAAGTACATTTTTCGTATCAGTGCCAAAGTAGAAAATACTTTAGGACAATGAATATTTTACAAACATTCGTTCCTAATGACAGAACTAAAAAAATGGGATGGAAAGACAAACACACATTAGACTGTCAAATGCACTACTGGCATTAGTTTTCACCTTAAGAAAAGGTTAAAAGGGGCTGGAGCGGTGGCTCAGCAGTTACAGCGCTTGCATAGCATGTGCGAGCACGTGAGTTAAACCCCAGCATCACATACACAGCTGAGTGAGCAACAAAAGCTACCTGAGAAACTAAATAAAAATTGATTCTCTCTCTCTTGCTCTCTCTCTCTCTCTGTCCCTCTCTCTTAAAAAAAAAAAATTAAAAAAAAAGAAAGGGTTAAGAAGCAGGAAAAAATGACTGAATCCTCAAGCATCACTGGAATATAAATGACTAGGAATAAACAAATTTTAATTTATAATTAGACTTTTGACTCTGTCATGAGAGACTATGTAGTGTAGAAGTCACCTGGCATTAGGGTATTACTGAGACATGAACAACTCTTTTGGATACTACTGCTAAACCTTCAGTGTTGTGCTTTCAGAAGAATGGGTCACAGAGGGAGTTCTTTACCTGGGTAAAATATAGCAGTATTGATTGTTTAAAATCCCATGCAAGAAAGAACTGGGCATCTCTTGTTAAATTAACAGTTATTCCTTTTTCACCTGAAATAATAGTTGTAGCTCTGTTCCTTCCATAGACAATTATTACTTCCCCAATAATCAAATTCTTATTGCCAAACTTAAGAGCTGTATAAGCTTTTCTGTGGCATTCATATCATCAGAGGGTAGCAGCACTTTATAAGTCAATAAGAAGAGCTAGAAAGGATCCTAACTAAACCAGATCTTCCAGATCATAGTTATCTATTAGGGAGGAATCAGCAACATTTTTCCATCTTATTAGTACACAGAAAGTAACTTCTCTATAAATTCAAACCTCTCAGTGAAGTCCACTTAAATGAGGATGAGGCTCCTCAGGCAGCTCATTTCTTTCAAGGACCTGGGAACTATGCTAGCAGAGAATAAGATCAGCTTTAAGGTGAAGTAGTAAAATCATAGCATACTTTAGAATAGTAGCTGTTGTCAGAGAGGATATCATCTCTGCTATAGTTCAGAACCTCTATGCCCCCCTGTCCCACCAAGACCACATGTTGAAAGCTTGGACAACAGCCTGTGAAACTACTGGGACGTGGTAGAACTTTTCAGGGGTTGTGTCTAGTGTGAAGAAGGGCACTGGAGGCACATCCTTGAATGGGAATTGAGATCCAAGGCCCTCCCCTCTCTGCTACCAGCCACCAGGAGGTGAGCAGCTTTGCTTCACTGTCTGCTCCACAACCTCACCACAGGTCCCAAAACAAAGGAGCCAACTGACCATGGACTTAAAACCTCCGCAACTGTGAGCTAAAAACCTCTTCCTCCTTATCAGTTTTCATCTCAGGTACTTGTGAAAGAAATCAGAAGCTAACTAACACGGAAGATGGATACCAAGAACTGTGGTCACTGCTATGACTATAACTGACGATGTGATCTGGAAGCTTTTGGGATTGGTTTGTAGGAAGAAACCACAAACCATCCTAGAGAAAGCCTAGGATGCTATAACCTGATATTAATGCATGATTCTAGTGGGGACTCAGAAGATCAGAATGATGGTAAAACAGAGAGTAAATTTCAGATGGAAATGAGAAATATATTGGCAATTCAACTAAAGATCTTTCATGTTACATTCTGGAAAAGAGCTTTATGCTTTGTCCATGTACTGAGACTTTGTAGGAGGTTGAGTTTGAAGGTGACAGACTAATCCAGAAAAGGAAATTTCAAGGCAGCACAGTACAAGGCAATGGCATGGAGACTGGTGGACGCTTTGAGTTAGATTTTCAGTAAGAATTAGGAGGAAAAGTAAAGGAAAGAATTAAAAAACTTGCAGTCTGACCTCAAAAGAAATGAGTTTAAAGGTACAGCCAAGGAAGGCATAGAGATCAGAATCATAAAAAGTATGTTGCACCAGGAAAATAAGAAACAATATTTTGAGGACATCTCAGGAAGGGTAAAATCCCATGCATTGTATGCACAAAGATATAAAAATGTAAACTTTTACTCTGATCTTACAGGCCTCCCAGCAAATCACTTGCACAGGATTACTTTTCTTATATTCAGCCACAAAGGTACTCAGAGGACACCGCAGTCACGGTTCACATGGGCCCTGATATAGCTCATGCCAGGGGCAGATTTTGGCATTGTCCATATGGTGCTGGTTTTGCAGGCATGCATAATGAAAATATTGCTTATAGGGTCCTGGAGGTTTCTAATGAGATTTCAAAGGAAAGCCTGAGAAGCTTGACAGTGTAAGATAGATTTGAAGTCCATGCCAGAAGCCGCCACAGGCCCAAAGTGACAGATATAAGCATCTATGGACAGATAACTCTGAAACTGTAAGCCAAAATAAATCTTTCCTCCTTAGAAGTTGATCTATCTCAGGTAGGTGTCATAGCTACAGACAACTAACTAACATGGGTTTGATCATGTTCTAATAATTGGTGGGAATAAGACAAAGAAGCTTTGGCATCCTTCAAGAAGAGAGACAAGAAAGTTCTGTGTTCTCCCCAGAACAAACTTCACATGTCACACCAGGCATTCATTTAAAAGGAAATCTTATCTATAAATTAATAAAGCCTAGAATCTTACTTTTCTATGTTACAGTTGTTATATTATGTGTAAAATCAAGCTCTAAAATCATTTAAATGTTTTACATGAGCATAATAAACTTACATCCAATAATATAAGTGGAAAAACGTGCGTTATTGCATGTATAATTATAGGCAGCTACATGCAATAACGCACATTTTCCACTTATTTATTTTTATACTATAATTGTGGTATTATACTAATTTTTTAAAACAGACATAATAACTTATTTCAGGATAAAAAAGGGTATACTTACTATACAAATCATGGAATATTTCGTATACAAAAAAGGTATTGGATGTAACATGAGAAAAAGCCACTGCTTTAAAATTTATAGGAAAATAAAATGTAGCACTCTAGTTTACCTATCATTCCTTAATTTATTCATTTTTGGTTATGTGACATCTAGGAGAATTTATTTTTACATTCGAAAACTCACCAATTCCCTGATGACATTCTTCCTATCAATTACAGTTTTATGACTACCTATTCCTTTACTTTTATCTTCTTTGTCTATTTCACTTTATCTTCCTTGCATGCTACGCGAAATAAAAATTTTAACATTTCAGAAGGTCAGGCAATGCGTACATCTGCTTCAGTCAACCAATATAATCACAGGTCCTTTTTTTGTTTCCCTACCACTCCTTCAGAAGCAGTGAAAAACAAACAAACAAACAAAAAAAAAAACATTTTCTTCTGCTCATTTCCATACATACTGTTAACCAAACCTGAAGACCATGTCAAATTTGAATACTTAACACTAAATATCTTCTCTCTTGATGTACATGGGATGCTTAGACTTTCACAAATTAAAAAAAAAAAAACTTGATGTGTCTTAGTTTTATACCTTCATTAAAATATTTTCTTTTTAATTAGAAAAATAATAATTTTTAAAAATCAAATCCAATCTTACTATTTGTAGGTCCTTCTTATCACATGCAATTTGATAATTAGCCATTTTCAGGATAAGAATCCCTTGATTTTCTGAAAGGAAATGCCAAAAACACATTCCAGATAGAATGTGATTCCTCTTCTAGCTATATGTATTTCCTTTCTATCTTCATCCATTCTGGCTGTTCGTCTCAGGAGGGTCAGTGGCCAGACAGAGCTCTAATACTGTGACAGAGGGTTGTGCTTTAATCTGACACAACCCTTGAGAGACCAAGTGTGGTAGGAGTAGATGTTTACCCTAAAATACATAAGTCAGTATTCTATAGCAAATCTCTTTAAAATAACAGAAAAAGAATAGTGTGCAGGGAAGAACCAGCAATCTAAGCCCTAGCCAGGGCCCAGAGATCCCTAAGTGATTCCTAATCTATAAGCAGGGATCATTTTCTATGTGCCTCCCATTATTTGTGTAAATCTAAATAGCCACAAAATACAAATCACTTATCTCTACAATGCACTTATTATTATTATTATTATTTTGTTGTTGTTCAGTTAAAAATGCTTCTGTGTGGTATGTTCAATGCAAGAGGTTAAATGAGATATAGAGATCTAAAACACAAGATTAATGCTTTAAAAGCATATGGTCTAGGGTAGACATAGATATACACACATATTGCTATTCTGTAAGGTGATATATATATATATAAAATAAATCTACAAGCAAATTATAAAAAAGAGATCAGTGCAAATCATATCAATCTGAATAATACCATAGACAAAGGAAAAAGGAAAGGTCATCAGCAATCAATAACACAGAAAGGACAGGTAATGTAAGCCCTGAAGCAAATATACAGGACTTAACAGTTTGGAGTTGAAGGAGTCATCTGCTGGAGCAGGTCTGTCCATGGGGAGGACTGAGCCCAACTAGAACTTATACTAACAACTAGCTTCAATCTCCATGGATACTGGACTTTGGCAATGTATACTGAAAAAAATCATATAATACAACTAAAAGTTTTAAAGAATTGTACAAATATTAAGATGGACTAATGAAAGACAAAGTAATTGATAATTCCATTTCCTTCCAACACTGATTCCAGTATTCCTAGCAATGCACCTGGGGAATTTCAACACTGAATTTTAATTTTTGTCTTGAGTTTGGGGTGGAAAGGTTTTCCTTTTGGCAGTCTGGCAACCAGAGCTAAAAGGGTCCCAAGACCTAAGTAGGTATCAGCTAGACAGATGGTCAAGGTACAAGGACATTCTGCCTCTTATTATTTTCTTTCCTAGAGGTCTTTAAATCCAAATGGTATCATCAGAATGTTAAGTTTATTCAGTATTTGACTACTGGGTCTATCAAGGTATTTTAAAATGTCTTTTTACCCTTCAATTTCTTCACAGTGAAAGATGACAAAATATTTGATACACTGAAAATTGAACTAAATGAAAAAATCAAAAGACAAGCTTCTGCTAGGCTTAAAACAATATTATTTTTAGAATAATAAATCCTCTCTTAAATTTGTAATCTCTTTTGTGTTAAATAAGTGTCATATGGAAGTGAGGTGGATGGTGGTAGTGACATTTAGAACACTGCTATAAATCAAATACCTTGTCCTTATGAAGAAAGACCTTATTTCATGAGACAGCAATAGAGATGACTGTTTTGCATTAGTTAATAAAATAATCTGATTATTTGGAAGAGTAAAATCATGGGAAGATAACTTCAAGTGGTGACAACATCTATCAAGACATAACTAAGGTAGTAGGGAATTCATGAGGAAATGTTAATCTTTAGAAAAACATAATGACTTGTCACCAAAGAAAGAGGATTTCATAATCCAAAAGGAATTCAAGAATCCTTAGCATCAAACTCACTTACCCAGCTCTTCATTTTCAATGACTTCAAATGTGGCCCAAATGTCACCTTTTGTGGGAATAATATTTTTTATTGCTAATATATCATTAGTTAATTCTTCTGCTTCCATCACAGGAGATATCTGTAAGAGGGACAATATTTCTTCAAAAGATTTGTCAGATAGAGAACCAGTCTTATACCAGAGCAATAACATTCCCCAGCTAGGGATTCCTCATGTCTTCTTCCTGTATGGTAGAAATTAGCTTCTCCAACCACAGAGAAAATGGCATGACTGTCTCTCCTCCATAAAATGCAATACATTTCAATGTAAAGGCAAAGGGATATTACAACATAGATATTAGCAGGAAGAATTATGTAATTCCTTAGTGAGCAACAGATGACTCAGAAGAGAAGAAAAAACCAATTATGCACAGAGAGACTTTCACCACATGACAAATCCATCCATCTACTAGGAGGAAAATGTCTTCTCCCTTGTCATTTTTCTAACCATGAGTACAGACTGCTTTGTTTATTCAGCATGGGCCCTAAGTTATACACAATTGAATGACTGCTGTTTGTCATGCCAAAAAGCTCCAGGGTTTTGGTAGTCTGTGGTGTGCTCTGCAATGCCAAGTGACAGATGGTGGGATACCAAAGTATGCATGAGCCAGTATTTCAGGGTATAGGGCAGACTCTGCAATGCCAGCCTCAGGCCTAGCTCCCCAAGATTCCCAAAGCCAGATGCCAGAGCACAAGTGCACTGCCTCTTCTAGGACTCTCAGGATTTCTGACTGGTTTCTTTATGTTTTTGTTTCTGCCAGTCTTAAGTAGAACCTGACCAAAATGAGGTTGGCATTTTTCAGTAGGAATTTTATTATAAATTTAAACAAATAAAAAACATTTAAATATTAGAATATTGCAACTACAATTTAGTTTGTTTTTATGTAGAAGTACAGCCCTCTTTAAATATTTCTTAGGAAAATACTGTGCTCATTTCCATTTTTCCTTCCCTTTATTATTTTTAAGTCTATCATACATACATAAATAACAAAAACATTTTTCACTAGGGGTAACTCAGTGTCTACCTTTTGTACATAATGGAATTTAGGGCTTGCTTTGGGGAATATATTAATTATATAATGGAATCCACTGTTTTCTACTTTGAAAAGCACAATAAAATATAAACTTCAAAAAAAAAGTGGCATGTGGGAAAAGTGGAGAAGTTCAAGCAACAAAAAAAGTAGCTGAATTGTTTTAAGGATTGTATTGATACGCATTGATCCAAACTTTTTTTTTTTTTTTTTTGGACAGAGGAACAGGGAAAGAGAGAGAAAAAGGGTAAATCAGCGAATCAATTTTATTTAGTTTTTCACGTGGCTTTGCTGTTCTGACATTTTGTTGCATACGTGGTGCTGGGGTTCAAACCCGTGTCCTTGGTGCTTGCCAGGGAAGTGCCATAATCTCTGAGTCACCACTCCAGCCCTGATCTAAACATTTTTAAAAAGTATAGCCCATTCTCAAATAAATAATAATTACTGAGAAACCAAACCTGAGAAGCAAGCAGCAAAGATGCCTCAGATTGAAGGACTACAGCCCTAGGCCACAACCCCAGAAAAGACCCAGAGGCTAAGAAACACTTAGACCACTACACTTCAGAAAGCATTACTTTATGGATTATATACATCAGTATAATGAATATCAGGTGTGAATTATGATGATCCAGGTTTGTACTGTGGCCTGAATTTCTTCTAATTCCCAGTTTCTATTCCTATAAATAAGTGGGATATCACCTGTTTAATCTATCTCCATAGATAAGGCAAAATTCAGCAAAGACAAAATGTAAGCAAATGGTTTCACAAAGTCTTAAGCACCAAATCAAATGCTACCAATTATTTTTGTATAGGTTTTATATTTTTTGAGAGCATTAGTTATATGTGTAACGCTCTAGTCTTATATCTAAATACACTTAATGTGAGAACTTTGCTAAACTGTAAAAGCTTCTGTTATGGCTTTATAAATAAAATAAAATTTAAATGTACTACTAAGGACTTTGCATAGACAGAGTTAAATTATGTATTTTGAACATCTCTTCTAGCATTGGTACTAATTGATCTATACTAGTTTTTCATGTCTTTATGCTCACAATCAAACATTCAGCAGAAGGAATTGCCATGGACTGTCAGGGAAATACTTCTTAATGCATTTAATTACAAAGCCTATGACTGTAGCATTTCAGCTCCATGTTTTAAGTAAGCTAATTCCATATGGTCATAATATATAACTACTAAAAATACCTAGGGCAAGAAATACAATATATTTAGTATATCTAAAGTTCAGAGACATCGAATTCTATGATGGTATAATTTCAAACTTTAAAAATGTTAAGAAGTTAAAGCTCTGTTACATGGCAGAATATCTATTCCTTATATATAAAATGTAGCCTTACCAAGTAATAACATGAAATATTACCATTACTATCTCTAAGGCAGACTAATTACTGAATATAGTAGCAAGACAGGGAGCTATTTTTTAATTCAGCAAAAATGATCAACAGCCTCAGGAAGAAAAGAGTTATCTAATATTCAAGTAAATTGGAAGACTGAATGCTAAAGAGTGGGAAATTAGGAATAATAATGATATTAGTACCAGTAGAAATAGCTATTTATTAAACACTTGTGTGCTGAAAAATTTGCTACATGACATACATTAGTTTAATGAGTCCACACAGCAATGATATGATATAAATATTACAATCTTTTCTCATTTTGTAAGTGCGAACATTGAAACTGAGACAGGATAGATAACTTACCTAATGATAAGAAATTAAAAAGGGAAAATCAAGGATTTGAGCTCAAAACATTTTCTAGATACGACAGAAAATATAAACTTTAACCTAAAGCATGTGAAAATGTTATTCCCAGATAGCCAAAACATAAAATTTCCAGGATTTTGCTATGAAAAGTCAATTTTGTCATCACCATTTGAACTGGAGAGGAGCAGTGGCTCAGTGGTTATGGTGCTTGCTTGGCACTATGTGAGTACACGAGTTCAAACCCCAGCACCACTTGCTCAAGGAAGTCTCGTGGCAACAAAGGCCACATGAAAAACTAAATAAAATTGATTCTTTCTTTCTCTCTCCCTCTCTTACTGTCCCTCTAGAAAGAAAGAAAGAGAATGAAGAATGAAAGAAAAGAAAAGAAATAAAGAAAATAAGAAGCACTGGAAAATTCAAAATATGTAAAATTACGGCTAACACTTGTGATTTTCAACAACACTCTTGATATCCTCTTGAGGACTCACCCGAATTATGATACTACAGTCGGGTTCTTTCCTTTCTACATACACTTCAATTAACAAATCTCCAGCCTGGGAAACCTAGAAAGGGTAGATGTGAAGACAGCACATACGTCACAAAAACACATGATATGTGAGACAGTTATTTCTCAATATTTTATAGCAATGAATTAGTTCAATTCTCTGTTCACAAGCATGATGCATTTCTTTTAAGATATGGTTGATTAAGCACAAAAAATCTATACAAATTTATAATCAGTGACAACAATCTCAGTGTGATTTATCTCTTACTCATGAGTTTAGGGTTCTCAAATAACTTTTTTGTTTTTTTAACTGAAATACTGAATCTGGCCACACTGGAAATGAGCTGCCTTTGACAACAGAAGTTACAAGAGCCTCACTTGCTACATTAACAGGATAAACAATGGGGAGAGAAAATGAGCCACATATAATTTTGCTCTAAACCATAATCTGTGCATAATACCAACAATTAAGACAAAATAGTTTTTGTTAATTTTTTAAAAAGATGATATATTCAAATGGATGTAAATTAGGTCAGAGCGGTACTAAAATTACAAATACAGAAAGTTTAGAAAAAAATATAAGTGATAGAATGAGACAGACAATAAAGATGAGTTTTCATTTTAATTATCTTTAGACAAGTATTTAAGAGCAATTACTTGGGTCATTGTGTCCCAGAAGACACACTAAGTAAAGATACAAGTCACAAAATATAAACCTTGGATACAGCTATGTAGATCAACAAAGTAAAATGGAGAAGGTGAACAAACGATCATGTGATCAATGAAAAATATTTTCAGTAGCATTTTTTTTAGAAATTCACCTAACTTCCATAACTTCTTAAAAATAATATCAATCAACTCAATGTTTTTAAAATGATCACATGGGAGAAGCAATCATTCTGAAGGAAAATTTGCCTCTGAAAAAAATTTAATGAGTAAGTGTGTGGGGAACATTTAAAAAGTTCCTAATTATTCTGTCACTACAGGCATAGAAAAGCTTATTTCCCAAATTTTCTTTCTCACCTTTGATGGAATGCACAAATTCTAGGAAAAAAAAACGAAATTGAAATTTTTGCTTTTCACCATGTTTGCATAAACAAGTCTCTAGGAAAGACACATTTTAAATTTTAAAAAGCAAACAAACAATACTCAAAGAAAAGTCAGATAGAAAAATAGCTGAGAAATTCAAACAGGAGTAGAACATACAGGCTATGAGAAAAATGCTCCAGAAGAGAGTTTTATATGGATTAAAAACACTGAAGCAAAGTAAGTAATTTTTTCAAACTCCCCTACTTTTCTATATTTTCTTTTTACTATATTTTAATACTACTATCTTATTTTTTACTTATATTGAATTCTAAAGCACTTTTTTCATTGTAATTATGATAAATAAAAATACAAAAGGATATTTGTACTTTATCTAATAATAATATAGTTATTCTGCCATTACTTCTCAGGCTCACACAATCTTTTATTTAAGGACTGAAATAATCCACCAGAAGTATAAAACAAAAAGAACTGATATGAACCAGACTTCTTCCTGTTAAAGCTAACTCCTCTGGAAGCTGAAATAATAATGACTTTGTATCAAAATGGAGGAAATAATTTGCTAAGTGATTAATATCACATCATTAGTAGTATAGCATGTAAATATCCAGATTCTATTCTATGGATAACAGCTCCAATGATTCTTCTAATTAGTAATGATACTTCAGAACTAAGGCAAATTCAGGTTCTACAAAAGGAGATATTTGCCTCGTTATCTGAGTGTAACTATAAATAGTACCGTTGAACCATTTCTATTATTTAAGTTGGAACACTGAATCCACTAGGATTGCTAGTTACCAGAGGATAACTAATGATCAACCTTAAGAAGTTCCAGTGAGTATTGCTCAAACAAGGAAGAGTCCTCTGGAAAACCATAGTGCAACCTGACACACGAATTCAACATCATATGACTAAGGAAAGCGAGACAGGATTTAGGAAAGCTGACTTCAGACAAAAATTAGCATGTGTTACAAAGATCATATTAGAGTCTCTCAATATAGCCATCTGAGAGCACACAGAGCAAAAGCACATAAGAAATAATTTATATTTTCAAAATCATTATGGAAAGAATCATTACACTGCCTGAATTTGTGATTTATTTTAGTACTTTTTTGGCTTTAAATGCTTCCTTTGGAATACACTTCAATTGTAATACTTTTTTAATTGATAAAACTGATTTCCCTTTTATATTAAAATTATATTAACATATTTTGCATCTATGTATCAGGTTGCAAAATTATACCATCATTTTATCAAAGGTCTTTATCCCCATTATTTCTACTTTGTTTCAAATAGAAATTTGAAAATACATAAAACAGATATCTTTGTTTATAACAGAAGCTTTTGCTTTTGTTTAATTCTTTAGAGATCTAACTATTACTACTCACTTGAGTGTCTTTCCACTTGGTAATAAAGCTATTTTCTATGTCCATTTGTTTGACTTGGTCTTCTTTAACCTGTTTAAAATATAATTTTGGACATTCTAATAATGTAGAGTACAAGGAGCGATGGTACTCTTCCTCAAATAACTCTTCAGGAATTTAAATACCAATGAGTGAAAAAGAAATGAGAATGACCGTCTTAATCAGCATGGGCTACACAGCCAGGGCAGAATAAAGCCAACAGAATCTCATCAAGTTCAGAACATGTTTTCATGTTTCCGTCAGGCTGCAGTTTCCACCCACAGAAGCCCTATTGCTAAGGAGACTTAAGGAGCAAAGGGGCTGATGTCTGCATTCTGAAAATTCTTGTAGGTTGAGAAAGAAGACTCATGTCTCAAACCAAAATATTCATTAAGTGCTTATTAAATCCCTAACAGTTACGTAAAGTAGGGTTTAACATAACTGCAATGTTTCTATTAATGGATTGGTATAAAACTAGAAAATAAAGAGAGCATGTAAAGCCACACATTTTTTTCTAATCTTTTAATTAGCATCAGATTTTTGCAAAGAAGTTGCTATTGATCAAAAACAGTGGACACACATAGGAAGAAATAAGGAGGAGATCAGAGACCAAAGAAAATTCAGTAACTGTGGTGACTATTCCTCTATGAATTAAAGTAAAAATTGGGTTACTATATCAAAATAGTCCCTTTTCCTTTGCTAAAGAATCTTGTGATAAGTTATTTTAATAAGAACGTAACATCTATACAAATGACAATATTTCACACTACCCACTTGGTTTCATCCAGCATATCCATACCACAGGAAAACAACTGAATCTTATAACACCTCAAAAGGTTACATAACATAACTAAGATGTTAGAATTAGCATGAGAGAACTGAGGATTTGACCCATACCAACCTTATTCAAATCCTGATTTATTTATTTTATTTATTTGAACATTCCTATTCTAGCAATTGACTGATGAAACATGGAAACACTAATTTCATAAACTCCAAGTTGAACAGTGAAACAATTAAATAGTGATGACCATAAAAAAACTCCATGGAATAATAATATTTCTTATTTTTTCCTGTTGAAGGCACAATTAAAATTTTTAAAAAACCTAAAATGCTTTCAGTTGCAGAATTTAACAGCCTTGTGCTTGCTACTGAATATGTTAAATTCATAACTTCACATCACTACGTAGACATACTTAATGCATAAATACACTGAGCAGAAAAGCCCATGTACACACACAAAAATCCCTGTGAACAGGACCATTTTGTATAACAGATAACAGATGATTAAAAAAAGGCTTGAAAGCAGCCAAATTTAAATGGTTACAGCTTACAAAGCCAGTTATATCTAAAAACTGAAAGAAAATATAACTAATCTTTATACTCTTTGTTTCTAAATATCCTTAAAGACCTGACTAACAGCATCCCAAAGAATATACATCATTCTTTGCAAACAGTAACATCAAATCCATTTTAACAAGGGCAGGATATAAAATATTTACCTCAAATATTTCAACATAATTATTAATTAAGTCCTCGATTACATTCACTTCTTCACTAGTCTGTCCCTTGGTTTGAAACAAACAGGATGAAAAGACCAAGGCCAAATTATGGGCATTCATATGATTGATTTCTGAGCACTTTTGAACCCTGTTAGAGAAAAAGCATAGCTCATTATGACACACTTCTATTGGAAAATTTCATACAACTATAAGCTAAAATAGTCACATCATTATTAAACATGCACATATTGAAATTCTTTAATAGAAAAGATGCACTGGTGGTTTAAAGGAAAACACATGATTCTTTCTCCCAAGTACAGTGCAGTCTAGTTAAGAAAATAAGTAAAACTACCATTGAGAAGAGATCAGAACGAGCCACAAAGTTCCACAACCAAACAGTTCCACACAATAAAAATAACCTAAGGCCAAAACAAAACAAAAATGCTTGCAAATGTTGTAAAATGACATGTGGGGCTGTAGCACAAATCAAAGAACAAAAATGACAAGAGGTAAGCAGGAAACAAGACAGAAAGGGTGGACTGTTAGGCATGTGGAAGAACATTCTAAATTCCAGGTTCAAGGTTGGGCTAAATTTTCTAGAAAGTGAATGTCAGGTAAGCAAGAACACTAAGCAGTGTGTGTATTTATTCAAAAGAGGACATTAATATATCTGAAAATGCAAACTCTCAATTTATAAATATGACTATACTATACCTTTCTTAGATATAAAACTAATAATGCCTTTTTAGAAATGAACAGATATGAACAAATGAATCAATTCTTTAATCTGTAAGCTACAACTCTTGGGTCTTACAAAGAGCATGTAAAGTTTTACCAAATGTAAGTTCAAAGTAATGAAAATTAAATAAATAAAACCTATAGCCATCATCCCAAGAAAGGGAAAGTTAAATTGATAAAAATCCCGTAGACTGTTACTATGAGTGAAAATACTTATTAATGGTCTCTACTTGACACTGACTGTATACAGTGGCTGCTCCACTGCTTATTTAATTACATTCACAAAATTTTAAAATACACATTAAGAAGAGAGAATAAATACCACTAAAGGCATATAGCAAGGTTAAACTAGGTGTTTCTCTCTATATAGACTATAGATTCTAGTAGGTATAAAAAAAAGTAAACATGATAGTAATATATATGATAATGGAAGAAATCCTAATAAAATGTAAAATTGCATAGCAGAGACAGACCAAGTGCAATCATTGTATATGATTTACAAGATGCAAGGTGAATTGGAATTTAATAAAGGAGGAGGTAACAACTGCAGGCACTCTTCTTAAAACAACTTACTTTTATCACACTAGACTGTAAGCATCCAGAAAATTTATCTCTATGAAAGCATCTCACAGTCAAGAGAACCTTACTTTAATCACACTACTGCTTAATAAATACCTGATGAATGGTTGTAAGTGGGCGTGCCTGATGACAGAAGTGGTCTTTTGCCTACGATAGGGATTGAAAATGCTACATCACACTGACCTTATCCAAGGTCCCCCATATATGAGCATCATTGGAAGTTCAAGGAAATTGTTTCCTAATTAGTTTCTCTGCCCCCTCCCAACCAATCCCAACACAAGCAAAGGCTACAATACACTGACAGATTTGATTAGTCTCTTATCACATAAAAGAATAAAATGCAAATGCTTTTTTAGATGGCCTATAAAACTTCTCATAACCTCTTGCAGGCCAACTATAAACTGTCTTGTCTCCAGCACTACTCAGTTCTAAAGATATGCTTTATGCATTTCTTGGACTTACATTTTTGTTTTGTACTGGTCTTGCTATGTTGCCAAGGCTGGTCTCCAGGTTGGTCTTGAACTCTTGGGATCAAATAATGCTCCTGTCTCATTCTCCCAAGTGACTGGGACTAGAGGCACACACCACCGACCCCAGCTGTGTACTTATCATTTTTTCATACCCAGTTCTTATGTTTCTTTAAACCTTAAGCATATAAGCATTTCCACAACCTCAACACAATGAAACATTCATTCTCTCTTCTATAATTCTATGCTGCATGCTAAAATTCTCTATATAAAAAGTTATCCCAACATCTCATAAATTATATTTATATGCTGCAATAAGAAAATCCGTTTCACAGGCTGTGGATGTAGCTCAGAGGTAGAGATCTGCTTAGTGTGCACAATCCACAGCGCGCGCGCACACACATCACCTCAATTCCACCATGATAACAAAGTCAATTTTACCACAATAGAGTTTCATGCCTGAGAACTCACGGTTGGCAAAAATGGTCAGGAAAAAGACGAGACATTGTGGAAGATCCTAAATTTAGATTCTTTCAGAAGAATTCAGCTTTGTAGACACATATTCAAGGGGATGTTTCATTTGTGCAGGGAGCAACAAAGCTAAATTTATACTTACTAAAGTTTTTGTATTAATTCTTTCAGAGATCACCATGCAGAAACAAACTTTTAGTTATGATTTAACAGTTTATTTTCAAACATTCTCATCCTTCAGATTTCCTGTCACCTCATTATATTATATTCCTCATCTCCTTCTACATGCTGAGGGTCTGTCAGGCCCTGACACAGAAAATGTTTTTGACTTTTAAAATTTCCTCATCTGACCAACGGTCTGATACAAAAAAGTCTGGAGTCAAGCGAGAGAGAAACTGAGAGTGAAGAAATAAGAGTTTATAAAGCATTCATCAAGAAGAAAAACAGTGCCCACAGAGATTCCTGTCACAGAACTCAGGTCCCTCAATGCAGCAAGGGATGACTCCATCTTTCTTAGTTCCATGCTGCATGCTGCGAATTCCCTGTTGGAAAATCTGTCTCCACATCTTAGAGGCAGAGATAGGACTATGTAATGTAGACTGCATAGTACTTTAAGAACAATAATTCCTTCCTTCTCCAACTCCTGCTCAATGAGTTTCAAAATTTTTGTTCATACGTTGGATGCATTTCAGAATGCTGTATATGATTAATTACAGAAAAGGTGGATAAATTATTAGTTCATGTGATGGAAGCCAGAGTAAAATAAGGGAGAATAAAAGAAAGCGGGGAGGGTCCTATGAAAATAGAAGGGAGATCAGAAGAGCACAGGAAGGGAATAGGAAGAAGGGAAAAGTGATAGGAAAAAGGAAGAACTGTGGAATGAAACTGACCAGATTATGCTATGTATGTATGTATGTGTGTGTGTGTGTGTGTGTGTGTGTGTGTATGAATATACCACAGTGAATTTCCCCTTTAAGTATATCTATGAAGGGGCTAGAGCAGTGGTTTGGTGGTTACGTCAATTGCCTGGTATGTGCAAGTACACGGGTTCAAACCCCAGCAACCCACGTACACGACTAAGTGTCAGAGCAACGAAAACCATGTGAAAAACTCAATAAAAATTGATTCTCTCTGTCTCTCACTGTCCTTCTCGCATAAAAAAAAGAGGGGGGGCTAGGGATGCAGCTCAGTGGTTAAGCACCCCTGGGTTCAATCCCCAGTACCAAAAAACAAAGTTTATCTATAAAGCACCAATTTAAAAAAACAGTACATAGTAGGAAGACCCGCAGAATAGAGAAAGGAGAACAGGGAGAGGGAAGAGGGGAGGGGAAGAGAAAGTACTGGAGACTGAACTAAAGCAAATTATATTCCATGCATATATGATTACGTCAGAATGACCCTAATATTACATATAACTATAATGCAGTGAAAAAATTTTAAAAATATATAGTGAGGATTGGAGCACTGGCTCAATAGTTGGGAGTGTTTGCCTGGCATGCTCAAGGACCCTGGCTCAAACCGTAGCACCATCAAGGAGACTGGAGGGAGGGAGTATGGGGGAATCAACTCAGAGGGAAAACTCTGACCTCCACAAGAAATCCATTTAACAGAGGGGTTTAATTGGGGGAAACATGAAACCATGGGAAACCCAAGGGGGGAACCATGGAATGGCATCAGCCTTGGCTTGCTACGTGAATATACATTTGTTCTTGATTGTTTGATAATGATTCCCCCTTAATTGTAAGTCCATATTCAACAAATTAAAAAAAAATGAAACCAATGCTCTCTCTTCTCTCTCCCTCCCCACTCTATCCCTCTCTCTCTCTCTCTCTCTCGCTCAAAAAAAAAAATATATATATATACACATATATATATAAAGATACATAGTCTCATGAAGGTTAGTTACCCAACTTTGAACTTATGGCATGGCTTATTGAGTACCATGTTTTAAGTGTCTAGAAATGCTCATGAATCTACCCACCTATAAAGATGTTCAATTATAGCTGCCAGAGTTGCTCGGTTGACACCGGGAAGGGTGCGTATAAATGCTCCATACTTCCTAGTTCTTTCCTTGTCATCCTGAGTATCTGGAGGGAAAAAAAATCTTTGGGTTTAATCCAATTAGTTACATTATAAATTTGCCTTTCATCAGTATTTAAAAATAATATTTATAATTATATCATAAGTTTTGAAAAAGAAGCATTCAACTTTCTAAAATAATATTCTATAATTATGGGAAAGTATCTACATAAACTTTCCATGACTATCTATACTATGGGTTTTATAATTTGTATTTAGTTTTTACTTAATCTTCTAATGTATGGACTACTGAACTTTAACTTAACAGTAATACATTCTGTTAATTGCTGAAATTTGAGTACAATTTGAAATGCTAATCCAAAAGTATTTTAATTCTACTACAGAGAGGTTTCATTATTTGTATTTGAAATTAATATTTTTGATCCTTTTGTTAGGAAATCACAAAAATATTCCCAAAGCTATGTACCATCTATATAAATGTCCTTTTACCAGCCCTGCTACCTTTAAATGTTTGGAAAATATGAGAGCAGAATCAAAGAAGTCACACCAAGGCCCTAACACTATGATCCAGAATTAGAGGTTGATGAGCCTCTGCCTTGGTTGTAGACAGAAATAAATGAAGTCCATAAAAGGAAAATGCAGAGGAAGCATTTTCTACTCCCCCAGCCCCAAGATAGTCAGGAATCCCCAGACCTCTAGACTCCAGAGGATACACACAGTTAGTTCAGTCTAACTGGCCAGCTAACGAGGAAGTGAAGCTCGTTCTTCAAATACACAGCTTGCACTGACTGTGACTCAAGGAGACCACATGTACGTATTCCTTTTCAATTCCCAACTACCTTTGGAAACCAGACCAGTTCACTTTCGTTTTTACTTCCTGTTTAGTCCTACCTATTCTATTCATGAGATCCAACAGTACATAATGATTCTTTAATACTATAGAGTCACTTGTAAGGACACAAGGATCTCAGGGGATGTAAGAAACTGTGACACATTTTTCAAGTACATTCCTATTTAAAACTGCAAATAGTATCTCTTTTGTATGGATTTTGCTAGCACATGAGATATATAAAAGTAAACATGGTCATGTGGACTTAAGTGCACTAGTAGATAACTCTGAAAAAGAAGGGAAAATATTAAAATTAAGGAAATAAGGAAATGAATTATGAATTATTTATTACCCCTAATATAATTCAGACATTTGTCTTCATTTCATCCAGTTTATTTTTGTAGGGGTAACTGCATTTATTTAATAAAATGTAATTAATATTGCTATGATTATCAAAAGTCATGCTAGGCAAAGATGTTTTAATATATCTTATAAGATAAATGGTATTTGCAAAATAAAGCAATAAGAAAACAGAATTTGGGCAAGATTCCAAGTCATATAGAAAATATAATGAGCAATTAAAGTAGCCCAGAACTCAGTAATTTAGTAGTACTCTTTGAAGAACAGATCATATATCATAAGAATAAATAGTATGCCACTGCAAGGTACTCTTGGCCTCAGGTGCACAGCACACAAGGCTTCTCCCATGAGGTCACACAGAGGGGATGGTTTATCCTTGTCAGATGAAATGCAGGGCACTTATGAAGCATCTGGCTGAGCTATATTATATCTGAAACCAAAAGACTTAAAGGTTATTCAACCCAGTATTCAAAGCACTTACCAAATAAATTCTCAAAGAATTCATATCCAAGTAAAAGGAGAACATGTCCCCTTTTGTCATTTAACCAGCAAGTGACTACCATATCCCACTGGTAGCCAGACAACATTAAAGACTTATCACCTGCCACGTTTAACAAAATGTATTTCTTATATATTTCTGATAAAATATTTTACAATAAAGAAAAATTGTAATTCATCACAAAATAATTACAAATAACTCCAGTTATAAATTATAACAAAATCATCTTAAAACAAAAATAAGGAATGGAGCTGAATGGGTAGTGCACACCTATAATCCCAGTGGTTCTGGAGGCTGAGGTAAGAGGATCACAAGTTCAAAGACTGTAACTTAGCAACACCCTAGAAAGGGGCTGGGGATGTGGCTCAGAGGTTAAGTAGCCCTAGGTTCAATCCTTGGTACTGGGTTTAAAAAGATGTGTGTAATTAATTACATTTTTTATAACCCAGAAAACCATATAATTAACTTTTCTTATTGTCAGTGAAGGCTTTTGATTTGAAAAATATATGCAAACAAATTAAAAAACTACCTTCTGAATAAGTTAAAAAGTGAAAAGCTTTAGTAACAATACTACTCTTTTCTTGCTTCTGATGAGGGTCATCTTGGGATGATTTTTGTAAGTAACACATATTCTGGGATATGATTTCAAAATTAATACTTTCAAATACCTTTTTTATGTATTCATATATATTTAGATTCAATTTAAAAAATCTATTTCTCAACACTTGTATTCCATACACCTGAAGCCAAGAATACTTTGCAGTGGCATCCTACTTTAGTGATACACGATCTGTTCTTCTAGGAGCATTATTAAATTACTGGAATTCTGGGCTAGTTTAATTGTTCAATGTATTTTCTATATGACCTGCAATCTTTCCTGAATTTTGTTTTCAAATTGCTTGCCTTTATTTTGAAAATATCATCTATCTTGTTGTTATAAAATACATGAAAATATCTTTTCACCAGCATGACTTTTTGTGGAGGAATAGCATATAGTCAAATTTGGAAGCCAGTTTATGAAGAAAATCTAGAATCATTGTCATAAAAAACAGATTTATAATTATGGTATAAATCAAAACTAAATTTAAAAAACTAAAAAAAGATTAAAAATAATCATTTGCAAATGTAGGCACATAAAAGCTAATGGTTTATAAGAAAAATAAAAATGCTATATATACATATACGTACACACACATATATACAAGTGTGGAGAAAAAAAGAGTATAATACAGAAAAACTCAATAAATATTTTAAAAAGATGAGATGAAAGACAATTTTTACATTTAAAGTCTTTAATATCTTCAACAAAAGGAGCTATCTTAATGCCATGCTAATACAGGTTTTAATGAAAATCATATAACCAAGGAATGATTTAATAAACTACTTTTTCTAGGGCCATTCCTTAAGCTCTCTTATATTGTAACAAAGCTTTATTTCATTAGACAGAATCTAAAGAAAATGATGAAAGTAAAAAATGATGTTATTTCCAATAAAGAGGTAGAGTAAATCAAAGAGGAATGAAAAGTCATGTCACAATTTTCAGATTATCATAGAGTAAAATTAAATCTAAGTATCAGGAGTGGATTATGTTATGTATTCCAGACGTTACCTAATGCAGAGATCCAATATGGATAGAGCTCCTTGGTAAGAAGTGCGTCGTCAATGTCAGAGAGAAAGCGTTTCAATACACCCGTCACGTCTTCAAGCTGATGTTTCCCAGCCCTCAATTTAAAGCTTCTTGCATCCTTTTTGAAACTCTCCAGGAGTTCACTTATGTGCAAAGGATCACCATTCTTTTGATAGATATATTTGCAACCTAAACCTTTGTATAAAAAAAGGTATATAAAAATGTGAATATTCAAAGCCTATTTTTATATCTTAAAAATGGAACAAATTTTTGTGTTGGTATAATGACCAAGATAAAAAGAAATAATTATACAATAAGTAAAAAAACTTCTTAACCTGTAATTTTAGTATCTAAACTATAATACTAATGAAAAAAAGTATTCCCTCTTCAGCTTTCAGCAAGCCTCTGCACCCTCTTGTACTTCAAAATATCTTTTTCAACTGTTCTTTTATCTCAAGTGCCCTATCTTCTCAGTCTCCCAAAACACACATTTTTCTCCATCCTGACAATCTGAGGCTCTCAAGAATACATTTTCCAAACTTTCACCCCTGGATTGGCCCATTAGTTTTTTCCTGTTTTGATCTTTACCTGCTTCCCAGTGAAGAGTTAGGCCACTGCTTGTTCAGTTACTGATTCACCAGAAGCCCCATATAAATGAAAGTAGTAAAGACTAGTGGGTGGTTCAGGAGTGATGAGGATGGCAATAGGAATACAGAAATGGTCTCCCTCCCTAGAGTCCTTGTTCTTTCTCCTTTCAAAACCAAGCTGAGTTTCCTACATTTATCCCTTCTACTCTCTCACAGGCCTGCATATCCTTCGGCCATACAGTCTTGCTTCTGTCCCTCATCCCATGCTGTTGGGAACACTGTCATCAGAAATGTCAATGATGTCCTTTTTTCTACAGGTTTTCAGTTGTCAGCCAATGAGGCCTACTTGCAACATTTGACACACCAAAGGAATACCTGTTAAAAACATTTAATGCCATGGTTTTGATGACATCATGATTTCTTATCACCTTAACTTTCCCTCTTGGTTACAGGAAGGATTATGTTTATTTTGCTTGTGGAGTAGTTGCCGGTGATTCCAGAAATCCATTCTCAATTCTCCTCCCCTGGACCCCCAGAAAATTCTCTGAATGAAATCATCCAATCTCGTCACTTCATCTCCTATATACACATTTTTTCCTGGGTTTAATTTCTAAAATTTCAGACACATACCATTAAATATACATGTAACACAAAGAATGACACACACATATCATTCATACGCTTTAAGGGGGTGCAGAACCTAAAAGGATTAATTCTCCTGCACCTTACCTTCCCATCCCAACTTTAAAAAAATGAAAAATGTTGTTCCTCATTCTTTGTATATGAAACTGCCTCCTTCTCACCTTCTTGTAAGTCAGAACCTACCTTTCTAGATTACCACATTAAGAAAAATATTGCCACTTGAGATTTTTCATCGTGATCTCACTGTCAACAGTATTCCCTTCTTTCCAACCCATGTGGTATTATTTTGGGCACTTGATTTCTCAACTGTTTTCACAACTCCCTGATATTACTCCTGTGGTGCCCTACGCAATGCTGACAGTGTGATCCAAAAAAAGGTTTGTTTCTATTACCTGGATCTTGCCCTGCTACTACCTAAAGGGCAAAGTTAAAGAATTTTATTAGGATATATAAAAGTGAATAGGAGCTGGCTTTGCCTTTTGTCTCTTACATGAACATTATCTTCTCATGCTTAGCTGTGGTCATGTCACATTTAACTACAAAGTATGCAAATTTCCCTGAACAGATGATGCCTTCCTGCCCTTAACCACCATTACCCTGGGTGAAAGGACATATTTCAGCTAGCAACGCTGCACTTCTCTACTGAAGAATTTTGAAAACTGAGATGTAACTGTCTGCTCATTTATCTGTCTCTCATCCTTAAATCTACAAACTCCTAGACAGCTAGGATTTTGTCTTACTCTCTTTATAGACCCTGCAGTTACAGTGCCTAAAGAACTCAACAGGTGTTCAATAAACTATGGCTTAGTGCAAGAATAAGTAAACTGTACAAAAATAATATCATGACCATGTTTCAGACACTACCTTCATAACTAAGGAAAGTCCTAATAGCTGATATTCAAATAAGCTTAGCTAAATGAACAGAAATTTGAACATAATTTTATGTAAATTAAAAACAGCTTCACCCAAGAACTATTGTATTTTGTTAAGAAAAAACAAAATCCTAAAAACTCTATCAAGAACTTGGTCAAGTTCAAACTTATCAAGAAAAGCACACATAAACTGTGTTTTAGATTTTAACCCATAAACCAGGAATTTCAAAATAACTGCTACATAAAAACTCTGAGCCAACTAACTATCTGCATTCTACAATCATCAAGCAGTTTCTTCAATCACATCAAATCTTTCCTTTTAAACATGTGAATAATATTGAAGTTTTACCACATGCTCTACTCATAGAAACAAATCTTTTATTGGCATTATTACTTTAATGTGCAAGTTAATACACCCTGCATTAGAGTTACAAAGTAGTTATAATATATGAGATTTAGCTGAAAATAGTCTAATGCTTAATAGTTTTAAATTCAAATAAACACCAAAAGGATACTTCTGTTTTCCCAACCCAAACATAAAATCGGTTATATTAGAATTAGGTTATTTCAATCACTTGTCAGCTTAAGAAAGACCCTATGTCACCATATTACTAATATGATGTAAAAATTCCCCGTAAGGTTATGGTCTTGATAAAACACAAGTGCATGATACATTTACACTTGTGAAACACAAATGCATCAGTACTAAGGGTTGGAGACAAGTGAAAACTACAGCCAGCCACTTCCAAGTAAACAAAACCACAACAGATAAGGAAAACATAAATGTACTACCACAGCCGTGAACTTCCCATATCGAAGGCCATGCATGTGCTCATCTGCATATTTGCAGTAGCTATACAAGGCACACACAATGGATTTCAACATTAGTAACTGTACTTAAATTACATTTGAAGTAAAATACTTAAATGATGCTCTACCCAGAAGAAAAGATATTAAAATACACATAAATTTAATTTCTGAATATTATGTTTGTCATCATCCTTGTTATTTCTGACATGGTTTCCTAACAGCATATGGCCAAATGCTCATACTAGAACACATATGTCCCATGGCTGTCTAACTTTTCACTTCCTCTGCAGTGTTTCTGACAGTACAATATTTTCCTGTGGTCCTCTAATTATGCCTTCTTTTCAAATTGAAACACCAAAGATACCTTTAATATTAGGAAACCAGAAAAGTTAATACATCTTTAAAAGATGTATCTTTTCCACACTTATGCTCTAACTGGCATTTATCTATAGGTTAAGAGGTGTAAAACATGTTTACGTTTAAAACTATCACTAATAACCTTATATGTTGTGACATGTGAAGGATATATACAATTAAAAATGAATTTGAAAGATTCATAATAATTTGAAAAAAAATGATAATAAAGGTAAGTCTTAAATACCCACCACATAGCACATACATTTAAAATGAAGTTGGGCCCCATAAGTATACAAAAAGTTGTTTCAACCTGACAACTACTCATTAAAATATCTTTCAAATAAACTACTTATATTAATATCCATGCTTCTTCCACGGCATGTTGCACGTCAACAGCATGCTGAATGCTGTTGAAGCGCACTCTGTGCATGCCAACACAAGCAAATTCTTCACATACTGTTCCACAGTTTACCACTTCTTAAAAAACATGCTTAGGGGCTGGAGCGGTGACTCAGCGGTTTCGGTGCTTGCCTTGCAAGCATGAGGACCCGGGTTCAACCCCAGCACCACGTACACAACTGAGTGTTGGAGCAACTAAGACCATGTGAAAAACTAAATAAAGTTGTTTCTCTCTTTCTCTCTCTCTCACTGTCCCTCTTTCTTTAAAA